>VYZV01016310.1:46072-57726 GCA_013401275.1 Pandion haliaetus
GAGTGAGGAGGCCTCCCCCTGAGGAGGAAGGAGCGGCAGAGACAAGGTGTGGGGAGCTGACCCCATTCTTCCATCCCCTGTTCCCCTGCGCTGCCGGGGGGGAGGAGGGAGAGAGAACCGGGAATGAAGCTGAGCCGGGAAGGCGGGAGGGGTGGGGGGTGCAAGGTGTTCTGATGTTTGATTTCCCTTCCTAATATCCTTGGTTTTGATTTGATTGGTAGTCAATTAAATTGGTTTTGTTTCTTCCCCAAGTTGAGCCTGTCTTTTGCCCGTGACCGTAAGTGGGGAGTGATCCCTCCCAGTCCTTGTCTCGACCCACAAGCCTGCCTTTGGATTTTCTCCTCATCCCAAGGTGGCCAGGGGCGGGGGTGGGGAGTGAGTGAGCGGCTTCGTGGTGCTTTGTTACCGGCTGGGCTTAAACCACAACAAATATATTGCATTTAAAAGTTTGGGGAAAAAAATTAAACAGCTCTGAAAAAAAAGGAGCATCTCATATGCACAAACAGGAATTATAATTTGACTAATTAATATCTTAATGGTTTAATCAAAATACAAACAATAGCCCTTCTTAGTAACTTAGTAAGTTAGTTAGTGACATTTTGAAAAACAAAACAAAACAGTTGATTCTTTAAAATGCAGTTTAAAAATATATGCATAATTTTTTTAATATCAGCCCCTTTTCTTGTGCTCACCCTTCTTATCTGTTGTTACAAGACCTTGTCAAAATCCCAAGTCCTTCACTGGGAGTAGTATGATGTTGAAAGTGAGGGGTTCTTTCTCTTTGGCTGCTGCTGGTGCTTTTTTAAGTTTTCAAAAGGTCTGCTCCTAATGCTTCTTTCCTTATTGGTCTACGCAGTTAGTTACCAATGAACACTGTTTTCTAGATCATTGCCATAGCTTGTATAAAGTTTTAGGGTAAAACTTTGCAATTGCAAAAAACTACATTAATACTAAAACAAGTCACACACTGATCACCTCACAGTTAGACAATGTTACTTCAGATAAAATGGTCTAAAATAAAGTTAATACTAGACAAGTCCAGACAGGGATCAGCAATTTCTGAGACCTGTATTGTTAAATTAATAGAAAACCTGTGGCTTCCCACTAACATGATAACCACATATTTCCTGGGCTTAAGGCCTACAGGGGATTAATTTATTTAACATATGCTTAGCAACAATATATTATTTAGTAACATACAGCCCACAAGAATAAAGAAATCATTCCCCTAAACCAAGTCAGAATTAACTAAAATTATAGAAAACATGCAGATAAAGCTATAAAATCATATTTGTGATCCCTGGAGATTTTTTAATTATGATTTTTTTTCAGAGGGAGTTGAATGCTAAGAAGATATTAAAACATTATTTAGGAAGATAAAACATTGTAAATAGATGTCAACAGTAGAGAGAGTCATCATGAACAGAGTAGCAAGACTGATACCAACGGTGAGTTATAAAAGACATTTTTTGTGGGTTTTTGAGTATCTACAATATCTAATTCACATTCTTTATTCACTGGACTATATAAGGACTTATATTAAGCTTGGAGCAAGAATTGCAAACAAAATATATCCAAACCTACAGTTGCACTGAATTATATAATTTCTGCATTTTCTTCAATTGGTATAATTGTTCACTCATGCTCATGTGAACAAATTCTGCATTAAAAGGCAATAAATAGAAAAGATTTGAAGAAATGGGAAATTTAAAAAGTGAAATAACATAGCCTGCTTAGTAGAAAGTGCATTTTTTGAAGGATATGAATAGTTAGAGATAATAAGAGTGATCTGGGAGAGCACAATGTGTCATTACCAGGAATAACAGCTGATATTAAAGACAGGAAAAGTACTATATTTGAGGAAAACTACTTGCCAGTGATAGATTTCAAATGTAACAAATTCCCAAGAGAAATGTTTAAACTCTATCACTTGAGACATTTATAATGAGAATAGGTAGCACACACGATATAGTGTAGGCAACAATCCTTGTTTGTCCCCAGGGTTTGAAGTGTGTGAACTGATAGATCTTCCCCATTTCTAATTCCTTTGATCTATGGTCAAGAGAGAAGTAAAAGGTGAACCAAACTCAGATGACTGATATTTGTGATTTGGGTGCAAAATAAAGTTCTGGTTACAAAATACTTTTATATACATACATATATACATAAAAATACATATGTTTGATTATATACACGCACACCTCCATCTACAATTAAATTTTTTTTTTTTTTTTTTCCCTGGAAAATTAAGTAGGTTTTCAAAACATTCATGAACAGGAAATTGCATTGTAGCCACAGGTAAAAACAGTCAGTTCATATAGAAAGATTAGAAAATAAGTCAAAAGACATTAAAAGTTCTCAGTCATCCAGGATAAATAAATTGATAAACACTTTTACCCTCTGCAGTAGCCCAGGGGAAGGTAACACATAGAAATGATTAGATGATCTCAGATAGAAGCTTGAGGTTTAGTGTACACATGAAAGAGTCAATATTAAGTACAATATCCTAGTCAGTTCACATCCACCTTGTTCCACATAAAAAAGGAAGATACACTGATATGCATGAAAGTGTCTGACCTGAAGCTTTTATTAGACCTTTAATGATTTTTTAAATTGTGTTTTAAATTTAAGCATTCCTTATAATACTTATTCCCATGTCCTAACTGGACATATTTTGAGACATATATCTACAAAATTTACATAAATTTACATACAAGGTAAGTAGAAGAGAAATTCCTGGACATACAGAATGGAAAATGAAGCCACAACTGTGAAAAATACAAATATGCCTTTCATTTAGTATTTAGATAATAAAATGCAAATTATATTTAATATATTACTGTACTAATAGCCACTTTAAGAGGACATTACTGGAGATCTTGGACATTGCTAAACACAAGACCTAAGGGTTAGATTTCTTAATGCTGTAGGAATATTGTGCATGGAGTACAGTGTTGTTACTATAAAGTGGAAGTGATATTAGTAAAAGATATACAGGCCTATTTCTTAAAAATGATTGATATGAGCATGACAACACTGACAGCTTTTGTGTCAATTTTTTAGACTATTAAATAAAGGAATAAACAATCTTCAGTGTTATTCCATTAAACATAAATTTTTTTTTTTTTACATATTTCAGATATTTTCACTGTTTACAGAGATTAGTCTAGCCTAAATTCACTTTTTAAAGTCTAGTCTGAAAATACATGGTCTGCATCTGGCTTTTCTGGAACAGCTGGCAAAAACAAGGCATTAATGCAAGGATTCCTTTTTTTTCCTTTTTATTTACATTAAGATTTAGTTGATTACTCATACTATAATCCCTTGGCCGTAGCAGTTAGAAGAGCACTATCATCCTCTGCCTGCCACAGCTTTAAACAAGAGAAAAAAGGTTAAAAGGGAAGGAAAGACTCACGAAGTAGATGAAAAATAAAAAGAAAAGATATGGGAATTATAAGATATGGGGAAAATCTTTATAATGACCTTTACTTGATTTTGAGGTACTCAGAAGTATGTCCGAGGCCAGTGTTAGCGAAGTAAAGGGCTAAAAGTAAGCTGCATTTCAAATCACCTCTCCAAAAGAACTTGTAAAGAACTTGAATTTAGATCGCAGTCATCACCCACTCAAGGCCAGTTATTGAGATACAAACACACTGCAAAACATGCTCTGCATCTGCTATGTACATCTAGGATGAGAAGAAAGCCCTTCAAAAGTGAGACACAGATTTCTTTCACTGAGTGCCTAGAGATGTATTGCTGCCATAAATTATGCAGTGCTCTATCTGATAAATTGTCCTCCTATGAATTAAAAAGACTAGAATAGTAAACCTCATAATATTGCTTTCAAAGGACTATTCAGAGTAGCTTCCCAAACTGAGGTCTTGACTTTTTTTTAAACTTAGAATTACATAGAAATATTTACATTTAGACATACAGGACAAGCTCCATCTGTGCAATTAATGACGATGAAATACACAAAACTTTGATTCACTTGTGTCTAAAATGATGAAGCTGTGACCCTGAAGAAGATGTTAATCTGATGTAAGGCCTGAATGAAAATGTCCAGGTGACTGAAATTGTATTTATTTTATGTAATATAACCAGTATGGCGTATGGCAGGGATGCCCTCATGTAAATGGATGAGCCAATAAATCTTTTATTTGGAAACAGAACTGACACAATAAAGCAGGAAACCTTGAAGGTTTTCACTGACATCCAGGTCCTTTGAGATACTGGGAAAGAAGTGCCTCATTGTAAGATTTGATTTTTTCTCATTAGCTTCTGATTTGTCTCATAAATTTTATACGTATATTGGTTTTCTTGAGTGCACAGATGAATATGTTTGAAAAAAATTTCTGGTTCATAGAAGGAGACTAAAGAAGTTTTTTTCATGCAACCTGTGGAACCTGGAAACTCACATAAGATTGCTGCGTCTGAGAATGAAGGACAGATTGAATACATATAAATCTGAAGATAAAAATCCAATATAATTGCAACTAATAACAAGACTGTAGGAAAGCGATTGCCTCTTGCTCAGGCAGTAAGACATACCTTAGCTATTAGAGAACATGAACAATCTTACTGCCCAGGCAAAGCCCATATCTATTAGCTGGGAGGTCTTAATGCCTCTGCCAAATAGTGGAGGAAATTGTATTTTGGACACATCCAGTTTGTGGCCCATAAGATTTAGTAGGAAAATCAGAAATCCTTTTACTGTGAAACACTGGTTCTACTAGGTTTTATCACTTTGGAATGAGTGAATACTAAAAAGAATTTCAGTTCTTGCTTTAGTTTAATTATCCTCATAATATTTGATGTGACCAAGTGACTTGGTTGGTACTCTGAGGATTACGTGATTAGAGAGATTAATGAAAAGGAAAATCTTCTTGATGAATACTTGATGGTTCTTAACTCAACTTGTTAATTAGGTTAGTAGTATTTGATTTGGGGGTACAATTTAATCTATAGCAGCTTTAGTTTCATATGTTGCCAAAATGCACTTCACGTGCCAGAACAAATTCCACTCTTAAAAGCATGCATTGAAAGAATCCTACTGTCTTCATGGTAGAGTGAACATGAAGACATTAGATGGTATGGTATTTAGTAAGCTGGTATTCTCTTCTTGGTGTATATATTTTTATTTATGTTTTTATTAGTGTATATTTTTTAATATATTCTTTGGGAGACAGAATACCTAACAATCAGCAATTGCAATGCTCTGAGCTTCCTTTCAATTATTTAAAATTAGAAAGCAGGAGAGAAGTGCAATCCACTTGTCCACCTACCAAATCATAACAAATTTTCTTATCCTTATACCTCCATCTTCCTGTGTCTGATCAAAGATCACATTATTACAGATGCCATTGAAGTACAATGTTGTCTAATATGTACATGGTTTTAAGAGAGCTTTCTTGATTTAGATCAACTTATGAACCAATGCATAATTTTTCTCTGACAAGGTCAATCTTTTTCCACTTCTGAAAACAAAGATTTGGAAATAAACTTCACAATTATAGATGTATCTTACTGCCCAAAACATAATTATTATGGTTTTATGTAATGGCTGATTATGTAATCATATCACCTTCCTGATACAGCATATTCCCAGTAATATGTTCTCAATAATGCAAACAGTGTCCATCTCTTCTAAGAATTTTTTTCAAAGTTTAATATTAGGGGAAATCAGGTGGAACCCAATAGCCTGAGAGATGTGAAGTGCCCCAGCTCCATGCCCTCAGGTCGAACCAGTAGTGAAGCTGAGAACGTATTCCCAGTAGCCACAGACACAGAGCACAGGCATACACCATATAAGTATATACATATGCATACGTTTATACCTATATGCATATATACCAAGCTGGCCACATTGATCACAGACAGGCAAGAATACTCACAAAAACACAAACAGCACCAAAAGCCTTATCCTGCTCCCTTCTCTGGTTGAGCAGGATGGAGGTTTACTAGTGAGAATGTGTAAGTATATCCATATCTATGTATAGGTATATATATATATATATATATGCACAATATGGACGTCTCCAGCAGCTGGGCTCAGACATTCATTCTGCCCAGGAGCTTCCCCTGGACCCCTGGCACCTGAGCTTAAAAGCCCCAAAGGCCACAGCCCCACTCCAGCTGCAGGTACGGACCCTCTCGGTCACATACACAGAGCCGGTCAGCGCTCTTCTGGCTCCACAGTGGGCAACCCTCCACCACAGGAGAGACATCGATAAACTGGAGAGATTTCAGGAGAGGCCAGCGAGATGGCGACGACAGGAGCAGTTGTCCTGTGAGGAGAGGCTTGAAGGAGCTAGGCTCAGTCAGTCTGGAGCAGAGACAGCTTTGGAGGGACCTCACAGCAGCTCCCAGTGCCTGTGGGGAGGTCACAGAGGAGACAGAGTCGGACTCTTCACAGCTGTGCAGTGCACCAGAGAGACAACAGGCCCAATTTGAAATGAGTGGTTCAGACTGGATACAAGGATTTTTTTTTTTTTTTCCCAATGAGGACAGTTGGGCAGTGGCACAGGTGGCCCAGAGAGGTTTTGCAGTCTCCATCCTCGGAGATTTTCAAGTACTGACTGGACAAAACCCTGAGCAACCTGGTCTGATCACCCAGGTGACCTTCTTGTGAGCAGGACATTGGACATGAGACCCCCTGAGATCTCTTCCAACAGAAATTACCCTGGGATCCTAAAAATTTCTGCTCAGTCAGGCCCTTGATTATTTACTCTGTTTTATTGTCTCTCTCATGCCCATGCCCCCTGAATTTCATTTGGTTTAATTGTAACACTAAAGAAAAGCCAGACTATTCCTTTCTACTTAAAAAGCCATGGATCTACTTAAAATTCCAGAAATTTTAGTTGAATCCACTGAGCAAGCCTGTAATATACATCATTCTTTGCCCTTCCATAAACTGAAGAATGCAGGACTTCCTGCATTCATCTGTGAAGGTTCAGACTAATCTGTTTAACCTATAGCACACACACTGTCAGTGAAAGTGGAAAACTAGTAAAATAAGAATTTGTATGCATTTTCTGAAGCATACTAGCTCTTAATATTTGAAAGTTCCCCAGATTTAATTTTTTGTTTATGCCTTTGATTAATAATTTTGATCTTAGCACTGAAGGGGATAGGTTTCCAATAACTGACACCCTTGGGACTGTTCGCAGAATAACAGTTATGTGAAGGTGACTGTGTTATCAATCAAAATGTCTAAAGTCACAGTGCTATCTCAATCCATGACAATATTTGCATAATACAGTATTACTTGGTCAGAGCAAGAGAAGCAGAATCAAGCTCTATCCAACACTGGAAAAATGCCTTCCCAGTTGACACAGATGTGTCAATGGAAGCGATTACTTTCAGTTCTTCATTATTTCTGGGAGAACAGTAAGTGTCTTTCATTTGCTTCAGGCAAAACTCAGCCTGGTTTCCCTAAACAGTGTATAATGCTGGCTCCAGCTTGTCTGACTGCTGTTGCCTGAAGCGTATATTACAAGGTACACATATGAACTAAGTTCCTGACAGATCAGTGGTGACAATAATTTCCAGCAGGGCATTGGAGGGGAGCAGCTAGCATAGTGACTTACTGACATGGCTTGGTCCAGAAGAAACCACCCTTGACCTTAGTTACGTACTGAGTTAATATGTTAACAATTTCTTTATCTGGAAATGTGAAAAGTTGTTTTGTGTTTTGTTTTTTTTTTCTCCATAATCTTCTCCCAGTTATGTGGTAGGATTTGCTTGTTCTTCCATAATTTGTTTTATTACTTCAAATGCTGTAGGGAAAGACTATCAGATTCATTTTGATTTTGAACCTTCTTCTGGAATTGTTCCACATTGTGAACAAAGTGAAAAAAGGAAAAAACCTCTAAAGAGCAACAGAAACCCCTCTTACATCTGCCTGGCTCACCTCACTTAACTCCTAAACCTCAAGTGTGTTGCTATCAAGAAAAGTATTTTTTTAAGTTGTAAATTGACTTCTGATGTTATCACTTGGCTAAATTCCCATGCTGATATCACTGTATGAAAATCAATTCATCTGTGTCATCTTGGATTCCTTTGTAATTTACTTTCTAAGATTAGATACTGCTTCCAAAATGTCTAATCCCAAGATTGTTTTAACGATTCTTTGCTTATCTATTTGTAACATGGGCAAATTTTGTAAAATGCTTTGCTATCTCACATGAAAAAACTTTTTTTTTCTTTTAAAAGAACATGTGAAGGCAAATAGCAAAGGTCCCTGACAGATGTCCTCAAAAAAGCCTTGGAGAAGGAATTCAGAAGATGTCTTGAAGCCTGTAGGATAGTCTGTTGTTTTGTGAAATACTCAGTTGTCATGGTTTAACACCAGACAGCAACTAAGTAGCACGCAGCTGCTCACTCACTCCCCACCCCTCCATGGGGATGGGGGAGAAAATCAGGAAAAGAGGTAAAACTCATGGGTTGAGATAAGAATGGTTTAATAGAACAGAAAAGAAGAAACTAATAATGATAATGACAACACTAATAAAATGACAACAGTAATAATAAAAGGATTGGAATATACAAGTGAAGTACAATGCAATTGCTCGCCACCTGCCGATTGACACCCAGTTAGTCCCTGAGCGGTGATCCCCCCCGCCCCCACTCCCCCCAGTTTATATACTAGAGGTGATATCACATGGTATGGAATACCCCGTTGGCCACTTTGGGTCAGCTGCCCTGACTCCGTTCCCTCCCAGCTTCTTGTGCCCCTGCAGCTTTCTTGCTGGCTGGGCATCAGAGGCTGAAAAACCTTGACTTTAGACTAAACATTACTTAGCAACAACTGAAAACATCAGTGTGTTATCAACATTCTTCTCATACCTAGCTCAAAAACATAGCACTGTACCAGCTACTAGGAAGACAATCAACTCTATCCCAGCTGAAACCAGGACAATTCCTTTTGCATTTGTCTCCCTCTATCATCTATTAACATGGGTTGACTAATCTACTTTATCATATAAATTCTTTCTGAAGATACACACAGCATATTTACAGAAGTATACTCAAAGATATTCATATAAATTTGTAGCAAAGGAACTCTAGTCATTCTTCAAGACAAAGTAGCATGAAAGGATGTGAGATGCTAGGGGATGGTATGAGAGACCCAAAGGATTGGTTCATTACAGAGAAAAACCCAAGCTGTGAGAAGGGTAAATGAATCTCTAAGCACAGTGCTTATGTCTGTCTGTAACTGCTGAGCTCACCTGGACCTGTAAAACTCAGGTCTATTTTAAGTACAGGTTAAATTGCACTAGTCTTAGGAACTGGATCAGTACTCTGCTGCACAGGTGTGTTATGTATTACTAGCAGGAAGATTTGCATGCACAGTCTGATCCTCAGGCAAAAATTTTATACAGATTTAGACTACCAAATGGACTCATTGGATTTGTGTTTAGCTATTTCAATAAAAAATGTGACTACTTGGAAATTCCTGTTGAGTGTTGTAATGTTTTGGCCAGAAAAAAACAGAATGGATGAAAAGCTGAAAAATTAAAATGTCTATTTTCAACATAGTGACCATTTCTTTTGAAACAGATTTCTGAAGAAATAGTCCTCCAATTAAAACAAAACAAAACAAAACAAAATCCCAACATACTGTGTTTCAACCAAAAATTTTGTTTGAACCAGAAAAAAAAAGTCTCATTTTCTTGTTTCTGTTACAATAGGAAAAAATGAAGTTTGGCTTGTCCCAAATATTTTTTTTTCAGCATTTTGGTTAGCTAGGGAATTGGCAATATAAGTAACTGCAGGGCTGTAATGTGGGTTCGCTGTCTAACAGTTTACCTCAGCTCCTGGAGTTTTTTCTGCTTTACATGGTAAAGCACGAAGTAGAGCACATAGTAAAGATACACTGTGTGTTTCCATCTGCTGGCTATTTGGGACTGAGTTCATCATGAGATGAAAACTTCACAATAAGTATGTCCACGAAAGGTGACCCAGAGAAAAGTAAACTTGAATCAGAGACCTAATTATTATCTAAAATTGAAATGTAAGCAGGTTTCTAAAATGCCTTGTCAGTTGAGATAAAACATATAGCTTTGATTCAGAAGAAGATAAGACAGCAATGCAGGGAGCTACAGAGCAGTGGAATGATATGATCTGAGCACTGAAAAAGGAAAATTATTTTTGTGACAGTTGCTGGATGAACTTGAGAGGTACAATAACAGAAACAAAAGGTTATAAAGTAAGTGGCTGCAGTAGTCAAGGTAACAAAATTTGACATGCCTAGCAATTTACTTGTCATACTGAAGCATTGTATTTACACATAAAAGAGAAAAAAAGAAAAAAAGAAAAAGAAAAAGGTGGGTCTGTGGGGAAGAAAATCATAAACCTATCACTTATGCGAACCTTCAGCCTGTATGTGTCTGTTTAATTACTGATAAAATCTTTAGAGCTGGTACAAACCTGGTCAGTCTTAAAAATAGCTTTTTATTCAGTGGTTGGTGAGCTATTTCTAAAAGCCTGAATGCTATGAGAATTAATGATTCTTGAAAGAACTGTTTTGGATCTCATTTGATAGACAGAAAATCTATTCTGACTAGGAACTTGCATCCAGATAATCTTCTGTCACAGCTGTTAGAGGATTGCCTCAAATTCTCTGCTAGAAATACACCTGTGTTATTCCTCAGCACTCTCCAGGCAGCTAACCAGAAGGATAGACAGAATAACCTTCATAACTGGTGGTGAATCCTTTTCATACATTTTCTTAAAAATAAAGAAAAATTCCCCCTCCCCGAGAAGAAAACTGTAAACCAAATACAAAAGTTAAATCGGCTAGATGAACACATAATGTGCTTTCCATAACAGCAACCCTACAGTAGATGCCTCCCTAATTAGTAATATTTGATAACTGTAGTATACAACTTTTCCATATTCCCAAAAGAATGAGCTTTGAACTAAGGCTATGGCTATCTTAGAAACATATATGAAACTGAGGGATTGGATAAGCCCAGAAAATGCTTGATCTACTGGGGGCATAGTATTACTGTTTGTAGCTGTCCTGAGCTCATTGACAGTCTAAAGAATACACCCAAGGGCTTAGGGTTCAAGCCCCTCCAATAATTTTCTTCAGAGTCATTTCAGAACAGCTTTAGTCAAGAAAAAAAAAAAAGTATTGTATTTTAAGAATGCATTCCTAGCATTTTATTTCTTTATAGTAAGGTCTGCTCTGCCACATACAGAAAATTCATCCAGGTACAACACGGGTCCAGGAAAAAACACCACTGCACCTAGCATGAAAGCACCAAAAATTTCTCAGGAAGGACAATATCAGGAGGTTGCTAACCACATGCTTGCTGCTGAATATGGAAGGATTGGTAGAAAATTGTGCAGACCGTTCAAGAAGATGAAAATTATGTCCTTGAAGACCAGAGACAGCAACTGCACTTGGGGAGTGGTACTGCATATGTCCATCTTTTACAGGGTTTGAAGCCAGAGGTGGTGCCCGCCTGTGTAATTCCAGGTCTCTTTCTCTGCGTCTTCCAAAGAAGCACATCCAAACTCAATTCATTGGTCCACCCTGGTCACA
This sequence comes from Pandion haliaetus, assembly GCA_013401275.1. Classification (NCBI taxonomy): domain Eukaryota; kingdom Metazoa; phylum Chordata; class Aves; order Accipitriformes; family Pandionidae; genus Pandion; species Pandion haliaetus. The sequence continues at coordinate 57,627 of VYZV01016310.1, forward strand.
GTGGGCATCAGTAATCCCAGGAGCTCATGCTCCATTTTGTAGTTTGAGTGTGTATAACACTTGACTGTATATGTATTTTCGGGTGTATGGGCCAGGTTTT
>VYZV01016312.1:0-24283 GCA_013401275.1 Pandion haliaetus
CAAAGAAGGCATTAAGTACCTCAGCCTTATCTTCACCTGTGAGCCCTTTGTTATATTTTCTCTCCCCTGTCCATCTGAGGGCGGGGAGTGATGGAATGGCTTTGGTGGGCACCTGGCATCCAGCCAGGGTCAACCCACCACATCGGCATATCAGAACAGCACAGCAGAACAGGGAGCTGTGCACCCTCCAGCACACCCTCCCCTCCTGTTGCTGATGGGCGCTGATGGGCTTCCTTTCACCTATGGTTCCTTGTTAGGCAGAGTTCGTTGTTAGGCAGAGTTAGTTGTCAAGCAGAACTTGCCCCACCACAGTGTTTGAGACATTAATTCCTTCAGTTTGTCACAGGCTTGACTTTCAAATAAGGCTTTCTACCCACTTTATTTCATGGAAATTTTCTTAAAATCAGTAGGTAACTTTAAAGCCCTCTATTCCAATAAAACTGAATTTAGTTGTGAAACACTGCTTTGTCAAAACAGGTTCACCAAGCAAATTAGGTGGTTAATTCCTACTGAAATGAGATCCTAATGTTTAAACTGGTAGGCAATTTTGATACCCACAGCCAGATCAAATACAGAAAAATGGCTTGGCACCTTCAAAACAGGTGAACTTTAATGGAAGTTTATGTACCTCAATAGAAATTAGCTGACTAAATAACTTTCACCTATCCATAGATATCCGGATCTTGATCACTTATTGTCTTACATCTGTGGTAATTTTCACCTCAGATTTGGCTGAAGATTCTGGGCATGTAGGCAGTCTCACTAGAACTAATATGAGAAAATAAGAAGTAGTGGAGCCTTAATCTGTGGTTGGAGGTAATCTGTTGCACATACAACAGCACTGAAAATTAACACTAAGCAATTCTGGATTTCTGTATCTGCCTTCGCCACTAATGTTTCTGTTCATCTTCTAAATATATAAACATTGCTTACTGATTAGAGGATTCCCCTGCTAATGTCATCTGTTAATGGTTTTAAACCTGATGCAGAACAATAATTTTTAAAAATCTTGAGTACTTGTGTGGAATAAGGAGAAAAAAACCCACAAAAACCCCAACCAAATGCAAAAACTAGTTAGCCAATTATGATAATTTTTTTTTTTAAACTTGACTTCTAAATTCAAGTAGAAAACAAAATGTTTAGAAACTATTAAAACCTTTAGATTCTTGTGAACAAGAAACAGAATATGAGATAGATGTGTATCAGGTTCAGTAGTTTTCTAGATTACAGTATGCCCAGTCAAAAAGGCTTTCCATTTGTTCATTTGCTTCATGGCCATATCAGAAAATAAGATATGAGATGCAGTTATTCTGGGTTATTAAATCTAGAATATGCTGGTTATTTTGCTTATGATCAATCGCTCATGCAAAATTCTCTCTTGTATGACTTATTTTCGAGAAAAGAAAATCTGTACTTCATTTCAGGGCCACCAGATATTATTCTGTGTAAACGCTGACACTACCTAATTCAGTATTTCATACATACTGTTTCCAGGTGATGAAAAGTCTAGAGGAAAATCAGGTATCAGAATCAGGTCAGTGGTTGGTGGTTTGGCAGGGTTTTTTTAGAACTGAAGTGTGCAGAATCTTTCTACATATTCAAAAGACATGAAACCACTTGGAAGGTTATCGTATCATAGAATAACCACTGAAAGAGCAAGTTAGGGTGGTTACTTCATCACAACAGACTAATATACAAGTAGATGAGGATATCATACTGTTGCTAGCAGCTTGAATGTAAAATTTTTACAGCTTATACTTTCATAGGTGTAATATGCAGGCAATACTGTGTCACAAACTTGGAGACCATGAATCATGGTTGCAAAAGAAGGGGAAATATGTCATAGTAGACCATCTAAAAGTAAGTAGTCAAATATTCTCCTTCCTCCCCTCCACTCTGAAGACATGTCAGTTGCCACAGGAAGAGAATAATAAATTATTTTACATTCAATGCCTTGGACAAGCTTTCAATGCATTCAGCAGCAGCTTTATTTGCTTCTTGCCTTCAAGTTTCTAATACAATTTACTGGTGGAGTTAATCTGGAAAAAAATACCTATATAATTCTTTTTCACACTTTATGACTTAAATAGCACAATAAAATCAGTTCCATCCCTTGATAATCTCTGAGATAATCTTTGATCCTTGTTTCAGTTATCCTCTGTTCCTTTAACATGCCTATACCTTTTCATTTGAGCAAGAAAAAATAATTTTCTCCCTTCTATTAGACTGAATATAATTTGTGAAACTGATCCAATGCATCACTGAGTTACACTGTTCCTGTTATCTCCTTGTAGATTAACTATGGGTCTGGTAGATTAATTGTTCTTGATGGAAAGTCAGAACAAACCCATTTTCTATGCCATTCTTCTACGAAGTTAAGCCTCAGTGGTTCTACTTTCCTTTTATTCTGTCACTTTTCTTGTTTTTCTCTCCAACTGTATAAAAGAGTTTCTTTCTGTATGAAGGGATTGAAGACTTTGAAGTATAATGGACAAATCTGGGTCAATAAAATAAAGCTTTCCACTGTGTAGACAGCTAAACTATAAGAATGTATGTCTGAGATACCCACTAGGAATCACTGAAAGCAGGACTTTTTCCTTTAATGGTGTAGTATTTACAGTATTACGGAGCGTACTTAAAACCTGGTTGCATACCCCAAAAATCTCCAGCATAGGTAAGTATAATGCCTGACCATATATATATACTTCAAAGGGCATGTGGGTGATTTGTCAGTGATAATACAATAATATCCTATGAAAACACTTGATTTATCATAAACTTCACCTTCTCAGTGTCATTTAAGGCAAATTATACATCTTTACTTGAAGTCTTGTCAGGAGGCCAAAGTACTGCAAATAAGTGAAGTAAAGTAATAATAAGAAGCAAAACTAAATGAAAGGGGTCTGAGTTGTAGACTCAGTAGTAGTCATTAGCCATAGTGGTATCCCTGTACCTAGCCTAAGACTTCTTATTTAATGATTCTTATTTACACCATAAGATCTTCACAAATACCTTTTGTAGAAGTGTTCAGGATACTCTATTTTTTTGCATGTTGAAGTTACTCTAGTCTAATTCTATTAAGAGGTTTTGTTTACACTGATTTATTTTTAAAATCTCAAAAGAAAAAAAAAGAAGTCATAAGAACTAAGTGTATAAAGTATTCTAAGAAGCTACCACCTTCATCTGGTAAAGTGGATTTAATGTTAGCCAGCTTTCCCCAATTTTACATGCTTTCAGGCATGCAAATAATATAATTTTCCTTACAAGAAAAGAAAAGGAGAAAAAAGAACAGAATACTCCACAAGACTCAACCTGTCTTAGATAAATTTGAATGAGTAGTTCCTTTTTAGCTGGACAATTTCTCCCTTGAATGAAGTTAGTGTTGCTACCTAAACTTTGTAGTATCGACACAATCAGAATAAAAAAATATAAATCAATCAGCTTAAAAATCAGAAAAATAAATAAGTCTTTTGTTAAGACATTCAGTTGCATGTATTAATTCTTTTTAAAAGTTCTTCAATCTTTAGCTGAAAAATTAACCTATTTGCTTGGAGCTCCTCAGTGAAGGAGCGCATTTGGACTAAGAGAATTTGGTGACAGCTCTGCAATTTATACTGTTTTAAATACTAAGATGAATTCAGGTAAGATGGCATTTTTGTGCTTTGCTAAAAGTACATAACAGTATACAAAGGATTGAAACAGATAAAGATTAAGTCTTGTATTTAGATAAATCTGAAGGACAGATGTTAACATGTAAGAGAAGATATGTGTCGTGATTTAACCCCAGCCAGCAACTAAGCACCACGCAGCCGCTCACTCACTGCCCCCCCACACCCAGTGGGATGGGGGAGAATATCAGGAAAAGAAGTAAAACTTGTGGGTTGAGATAAGAACAGTTTAATAGAACATAAAAGGAGAAACTAATAATGATAACAATAACACTAATGAAATGACAACAGTAATAATAAAAGGATTGCAATATACAAGTGATGCACAATGCAATTGCTCACCACCCGCTGACTGACGCCCCGTTGGTCCCCAAGCAGCGATCCTCCCCAGTTCATAAATGTCACATGGTATGGAATACTCTGTTGGCCAGTTTGGGTCAGCTGCCCTCACTGTGTTCCCTCCCAACCTCTTGTGCCCCTCCAGCTTTCTTGCTGGCTGGGCATCAGAAGCCAAAAAGCCTTGACTTTAGACTAAACATTACTTAGCAACAACTGAAAACATCAGTGTTTTATCAACATTCTTCTCATACCTAGCTCAAAAACATAGCACTATACCAGCTACTAGGAAGACAAATAACTCTATCCCAGCTGAAACCAGGACAATATGTTTATATAAAAAACATCTGATTTCCTATACTGTGTATCAAACTTCTAATTCAAAATTAATCTTTATTATCATCTAAGAAATTGAGTTTATTTTATTTGAACTCTTATTTTGCAGATACCTATGTGAATATATGACACCTCCTGAAACCTATGAGATTTCTATGTGAGGGCATGAGTGTGGTCTTCTAAATCCATATAACAGACTGGAATCAAACCATAAAAATTAATTTGGAAATGCTTGAAAAGCCCCATAGAGGTAAATATTAAATACTTGCTGAACATTCCTTGCAACTGAGATATTAAATTAATTTTGTCCCCTTTGAAAATTAGAGCCTTAATATTTTTTAGTTTCAGCGCAGCCACTGTTGGAATCTCTGAGAGCCTTGTCTTATTTTCATTAGGTGTTGTATTAGTCCTACATTGATTTAGAGTACAGGCTTCAGTACCAATCAAAGTCTTATGAATAAATAAATAAATGAGTAACCCATAACTGAATCCAGTTAATCTGGGCGATGAGAAACCCAACTAGGACAATATCCAGCAAATGGATCCAGTGCAAAGTATTTCAACAATGGATAAACAGCACTCATATCATTTGGATGGAGCAGACAAAATTTTCTGCAAAATCATTCCAATAGGTAACCAGTATTAATTGTAGCTTACTAGCATCCATTTCCAGCTGTGTGTTCTTGCATTTATTTTATGCAACTTCTCTGTTCTTTTCTTGCCACTAAGCTAACAAAAGAATTACATTTGTATGCTGTTTAGAAAATAAAACAACTTTTTCTTAGCATGCACCTTCCAACTCTTGGAATTAAAAAATAGTATTTATTAGCACTAATATATCCATACGAGCATCTGATACACAGGAAAGTTGTCTACTGGGCACAGTTCTGCTTTATGCAGGACACATTTATACAAATTTCTGGCTTATCTTTGTTGTTTAGTTAACTTGATTATAATTTTAATAGCAGAGTTTGAGTTCTTAAATATTACTCTGGAAGTGGCTGGGAATGTTTCAACATATTTTTCAAGAGAAAAACCAGTTTCTTTCAAAACAGAAGTTTAGTATAGTCACATGTCCATTTTGATTAGGTGTTCTAAAATAGCAATAAAAGGGAACTTCAAGTATGAAAGTGGGATCAATACTATGGAGAAAAAGTCACTTTCTGCTTTGGGATTACTTCTACTTTTCCATCTGTAGCAGAAATTAAAACAAATAAAAGTAAGACCAAGACAACATGTAGTGTGAATATTTTTGAAACTTGGGGTATAAAATATGTCAACCTACAATATATTTCCTAAGATTTTCTGTTAGAATTTTTAAAGTTATGTCCAGTTTCAGTTTGGGCCAGAGCTCATCCTTGGCCACATTTTTCTGAGAACTTATGCAAGCCATTGGTACTTTAAAACTATTTACCACAGACATATTCTTTTTCAGATATTCTATCAGGTTTTGCTGAAAAGCTTCCACCTATGTAGCCTAACTCCTCTACCTATTTTTCTCACAAGTGAGAAGAATATTCTAAATATAATTCTCTGCTCTGGAATTCCCTTTAATTTTTCAGTTAATATTATAAGCTGATACAGCACAAATATGTCTGAAACAGTAAGTTTCCTTTATTTTGATCTTTCTCATCCTGTGACATATTCTATTTTAGCAGGTCCAAATGGCTTCAGAAAAATGTAGACACAGCATTTTCCAGTATTGCCAAGAATTACTTCTGTGCTCTCTGCTCATAAGGACAGATGAATTTTGGCATACTGCTATGCAAATATACACACGTAACCTCAATACCAGTGCTACTTGTACGTTTGGCCAGCTGACTCTGCTCAATGTAGTCATGCCTGCAGGCGTCTGTGTGCCTGTGTGGGTTTTAGCTTTTATCTTCAAATGATCTAACTCTTCAGTGGGATTGTCTCTCATTTTAAGATTCCCTTGGAGTCTATATACATTTATGGAATAAAAATGTAAGCCTATATGTATTACAAAATGCTTTGCAAACAGTCTTAACCAGGTCTGTCACTGAAAAAAATTTATTATGTATGTTCCTGACTTCATCTTTCAGAAAGTCCTTTTAAGACCTGCAAACTGGTTATAGACAAACAATCAAGTTGTCAAATATAACAAGTTAATTCATTTCAGCTCCTTTGCTGTAACCGCACGTATACCTAGAGTAAGCCTAAGACAAATTCAAACTAGATTACTCAGCGAAAGATAATAGTAACATGGCCAATTAGCACAGAACATATCATGCATCGTAATTTCACGCTCTAGCATGTCCTGCAGTAACTTGTATGTGTATTCAGATGCAGAAATATTCTTATGACTGCAAAGCATGTAAGTTTTGGGATTTTTAGAATTAAAATATCCAGATCAGCAGTGTCCATTATGATGACTGAGAAGACCAAGTTTCTTCCTGTGACTATCGTAAGGTTACAGAGTCACAGAATGACAGAACCATAGAATGGCTGAGGTTGGAAGGGGCCTCTGGAGGTCGTCTGGTCCAACACGCCTGTTCAAGCTGGGCCACCTGGAGTGGGTTACCCAGGACCATGTTCAGGTGTCTTTTGAATATCTACAGGGAGGGAGGTTTCACAACCTCTCTTGGAAACCCCTGCCAGTGCTCAGTCACCCTCACAGTAAAAGAGTGTTTCCTTATGTTCAGACTGAGACTCTTGTGTTTCCATTTGCGCTCATTGCCTCTGGTTCTGTCAGTTACTGCTGAACTGTTAAACACCGGTGCTGTGGATCCATTTGTAGCTGAAGAAGGTTAATTCATGTCCTTTAGGATACAATTGGAAGTGTAGACATTGTGTCACTTCCTGGTTTTCCTATTAAGCATATATCATGGCGTTCTTCCAAGCCATATTTAAAAAGCATACTTAAAATGCATGGGAGCTAAGAAGTGATATTCATTTGTCTCTTCTATTTCATATGACAAAGACATAAACTATGGAACTTCAATCAGTGGGGAAAGTAGGAAAAACTTAACTGCATCTTTTTTCTTCTCCTTTCATTTAAACTTCTCCTATTCATTTAAACACAAACACTGTTTCGCTTGAGTTAAGAACAAAATGATACCTGATTTGGAAAATGTTTTGTGACACCTGGAAAACTAAGACCACTCTTTCAGTGATCCACTTTTCCAGTTTCTTTTACATAGGCTCCTACTGGTTTTTGTCCATTAGTACTTGGCTGTCAATGAATAAAGTACAATGAAATCATTAGCATGCATACCAGAATTTAATACCAATTGATGATATGTTAATTTCCTGCACTGCAAAAAATGGATAAAGCATTATGACTGTACTATTGTTGTTGAAGTCTCTACAACTAAGAATTCTTTCATAGCATAAATAAATTGTGCCACGTACTATTTTGCACTTTTATACTGTGGGTTTGGAAGATCTGGATATGCCATAGGTTAATAGGTAGATCCCTATGTGTTAAGCAATGTATTTAGAGACAAAAATAAACATTTTTTAATTACAGCTATTTAATTGCATACTGAATGGGCACTTTGAATTCAGGAGACAAGCAGAGTGTCAGAAGGTACCTGAGCAAGTTCAGTATAATATAGTCTGCATGGTATCTTTAAAATTTTCAGTCCTAGAGTAAATTTATCACCTTTCTCAAACGTAAGTTATTAAAAATGCACTTCAGCTTATGTTAACATTCTTTGCTACTTATAATAATGTTCTTTGCTGTTTATCCTATGTCCACAGATATTTCTTCACTGAGACTATGCTGGACTCTGTTTTAATCCTTATTTACAAGAAACACATTTTTTTCAAATATGTTATTAGAAGTCTGCTACCTGCCTCCCAAAATTCTCTCTGTTGCTTGCCCTGATCAATCACTTTTATAATTGCTTGAAAAGACACTAAAATAATTTAAATACTAACACATTTATTCTATACTAAATGTTCGTAGAAAATAAACTGAAATAAAGACTACCAGGCATCACAGTTCTCTGTATGAAACAGGACCAGAGAAGTAAAAAGGCTGGGAAAATTTAAGGCACTAGTACGACTTCTTTGGGGAATTATTACAGGATCATCTGCAACAGTCTTTCTTAAGGGATTAAGTTTACAGTTTGATTAGTGTAAATGGATGAATGTATTGCTATAAATAAGGTAATGATTACTTTTAGCACAATGTATATAACAAGTCTATAAGCAGATACCATTTTTTCTATCTTTTTTCTTTCTAATTTTGAGTTTCAGCACAGGGATTACTTGAGAGCTCTTTGCAGCAAGCATGCAATACATATAGATTGAAATGTGAGCTCTTCAAGCCCAGTAAGCAGCTGATGATGTTTTCTGTTAACAGACCAAGCTTTCTGGGAAGTCTTATACTCTTAAGAAAAGGGAGCCGGCAATGCAAAAAAGCCAAAGTTTGTAAAGAAAGTAACTATGATTACACTGTAAAGACCTGAAAAAGGAAGACATCATTCTACTTCTACATATGCATTGTAAAATAGCATCCCGCTGGGCTGTTACTGTTGCTTGATTATTGTTTGATTATGCTTTTATTATTCAGTGCCAGTAAACAGAAGTACAGACAGTTCTCCTTTACGCTAAGCTCCTTTTAACTTAGATTTTCATAAGTGTGGAAGTACCATTAGGATTCCACAATCATTCTAACCCTGCTTGCCACACAAATTCTGCTAGCAGACTAGGAATGAAAAGCTAACTATGCACACTATTATGTACTGTAGGAATTATGTGGATTGTCAGGTATCAGTATTTTGAATTTATCTTACATTAAGGAAGGAATTAGATATCCTATTGAAGTATCTTAGTCTGAATTCTATTAGTCTATATTATAATGACCCCCCACAAGCACAACAGAAAGGGAAAACTCCTGAAATGGTCCTTATTTAATCAGGAAGATTTAGATTCACCCCTTAAAGTCTGTGAGCAAGGAGTACAAAAGGAACTGAAAGCCAGCTTTCCTTAAGTGTTTACAGAATTAAGTGCCAGGAAAGTAAAACTAATTAATTGGGTAGAATGTTTATATAGTGAGAATATCATCTTATCTTCCTATGAGAAGGGTGAACACAGCTTTGGCACTCAGACTCTTTATTAATGCTAAGAATGTAGTAATTTCTATATCTGTAAATAAAATGAACCAAAACCAAAATAAAACCCAAACAATAACTCATTTTAAAATAGAAATAATTTTTAATATAAATGCTGGTGAATACCATAATAATTATTTACATTACTGGATTTTACATATGGATTTTAAATGGCATCTAATTTCAGCATTACATCACAGTTCTAATTGATTCTACTGTAACTTTTAATTATAAAAAAAACAAAAATAAAAATTCTATAAATAACCATGGTAATTTCCAGTTAATGTTTATGCTATCTTTGGGAAAGTAATGATCATTACATTTGGGCTAACATGAAAACAATGGACACTACACTCAGCAGTTTCAAAATGTTTCAGTGAGTGAGTGAACTCACTGTTTTGTAAAATTTGCCTTGACCACCTTGGGATTTTACTATGTTTGGCACTGTGTCTGTTCCTAGCATAACAGGAATCTCATCAAGTTCATCAAAGGGAAATGTGAAGTCCTGCACCTGGGATTTGATCACTTCATGCTCCAGGAGAGGCTGGTGACCAACTAGCTGGAAAGCAGCTTTGCAGAAAAAGACCTGGCAGTTCTAATGGACAAAGAGCTGAACATGAGCCAGCAATAAGCCCTTGTGGCAAAAAAAAAAAGCCACCAGCCTATAGCTGCATCAGGAAGATGGTTGTGCAGCAGGTGGAGGGAGGTGATCCTTCTCCTCTTATCAACACTGGTAAAATATACCTGGAGTGCTGAGTCCAGTACTGGGCCGCTCAATACGAGAGACACATGGATGTACTGGAGCAAGTACAGCAAGCAGCCACGGGCCACAAAGATTATTAGAGGAATGAAGCACCTGTTATATGAAGAAATGCTGAGAGAGCTGGGACTGTTCAGCTTGGAGAAGAGAGCTCAGAAAGATGTTATAAAAAGGTGTAAATATTTCATGGAAGGGAGTAAGGAAGATGCAGCCTGTTCTCGTTGTGGCCCAGTGACAGGGAAAAAAGCAATAGACACAATTTTTTTTCAATTTCTATTGAAATACAGGAATTTCCATTTAAACATTTAAAAAACCCAAACAAAACCCAACAAAACAAACCCCAAAACACCACTCAAACAAAACAAAACAAATCTTTTTTTACTGTGAGGGTGATCAAACATGGAAACAGACTGCCCAGAGACACTGTTGAGGTTCCATCCTTGGACATATTAAAACCTGACTACACATGGTCCTGAGGAACCTGCTCTAGATTTCCATGCTTTAAGCAGGATGGTTGGGCTGGATGATCTCCACAGGTTTCTTCCTACCTCAACCATTTTGTAATTCTGTAATATAATATAGGTCTCTCTGAGAACATACAGCCCAGGTTTTATCTCAACTTATATTGTTGCTGTCAACAACATTAAGTTGTTGATACTTGTGTATTGACAAATGTGTACTGTAACTTGTATAGTTAGCATATATATTAGCTAGTCTCAACTCACATGATGAGACATGAAGATTTCTATAGAAAGAGGTATTCTCTCATAATTTAACTATATCTTCGTGCCTTTCTTTCCTTTTGTTGAAGGTGTGTTGTGTTTTAACTCCAACCAACAACTAAGCACTAATAAAATATAATAACAATAATCATAATTGTAATGAAAAGGAATATAACAAAAAGAGAGAAATTAGACCCAAGAAAAGAGAAGTGATGCACAATGCAACTGCTCACCACCCACTGACTGACGCCTGAGCAGCGATCCACACCTCCTGGCCAACTCCCCCCCAGTTTACATACTGAGCATGATGTTTTATGGTATGGAATATCCCTTTGGCTAGTTTGGGTCAGCTGACCTGGCCATGCTCCCTCCCAGCTTCTTGTAGACCTGCTTTCTGGCAGAGCATGGTAAACGCAGAAAACCTTAAGTTAGGATAGGCACTACTTAGCAACAACTAAAACATCAATGTGTTATCAACATTATTCTCACACTAAATCCAAAACACACTGTACCAGCTACTAGGAGGAAAATTTACTCTATCTCAGCCTAAACCAGGACAAGGTGTTATCTTTTCAGTCCCCAACTTTATATCATAGGGACTATTTTATTACTTCTTAAAACCAACCATTACAGAAATTCTTCAATTTAGAAACTAAAATTAAGATACATCAAATCAATAGTCATACAGTGCATGTACAAATTATTTCTGTTTACAATTCATCATTCAGCTTATTAAATAATGTCTATCAGCTAATAATCTCAATGTCAATGTGAAAAAATACCTATTTCCCACTGAACATACAGCTTTCAAAATGCTTTTGGCCTTTGGCAGCCCCTTACTTTAGATGTCCTCCCCACTTTTGTCTGTACAATTACAACTTGGCTACATTCAGTAAACTATTCACTACAAATAGTTTGTCCTGCATAGTAATTTTGTAAACACTTATTGAAAGAAATTGATCTTCTACTAGAGGCAATTATGTAGCAAATAGGTTTTACCACCTATGAACAATGAACATGCTGTGCTACCCATATGGTGGAGCATCTGAACTTTATATAAGCTATAGAATCACTATGCATCTTGTTCTTTCTGTCAGAAAAAAAAGGGAAAATAACACATCAGACTTCATAAAAAGTGTCTAACTGAATGAGCAGTTTGTTAACTGAGGCCTTGGAAAGGCATGAACCATGTCTATGATGGGACATTGTTGTTGACAGAATACATATAACAAAACTGATTGAGAAAAATGTCTTTCCACACCACACTGTGGTAAAACAGTGACATCCAAAGATGTAAATTTTATGTTGGCAACATGCAATGATACATACGTGACCACTTTAAAAGAGGTTGTTTAAAACATCCAACCAGATTGGGATGCTGTTGTTCATCTCATGTAATTTTACAATACCACTTGCAGAAATGTGCTTACTGATAGAGGATGCTGATAATTTAAATGTTTTGAAAACTTTGCCACTATTTTTTTTCCCAGCAAAGAACACTTCCCCTCCTTTAAAACATAAAAACACTGTTCTGCTTTTAAGCAGAGAGTATTATACAGAACAGAGTATACCAAGCTAAGTTCTGTTACTCTTTTGCAGCTAGTAAGCATATATTGACTTTTTTAGGTCAGTATTAAGCTTATTGACTTGAGGATTTAATATTTGCAGTATTTTGCCAGAATCAATATGATGACCTTAAGGGGGGGAAAAGAAAATGTCTTTGAGTCAACTAAATAACAATGTTTTCTGTTTGTGCCAGAAGCCTGCTGATATTTAAATATATCTATGGTGAAAAACTTGGAGTGTAGTTACAGTTAACAGCTCATCATTCTTTGTCTCCTGGAACTCCAATTTTTTTCAGCACAAAAAATACTATTTTTTAAAAAATCTATGGCACTTGCTAATATTATCTGATGCTTCAAGTTTTGTTATTTTTTAAAGAGACAACTGATGTCACATGTGAGTCCACAGACTTTATTTTAGAGAAATTCCATTTTATTTTATGTTTTTAACATGCAAAGGGCTCCTTTCACATTTTTGCTAGCCATTGGTGCAAGTTAGAATCACCTCAAAGGAGATGGAATTTGTTCATACTAATTTAGTCACAGTGGCTTTAAAATGCTTTGGAGCTCCGAACCAGTTCAGATTTTTTGTAATGGGGAGGATCAGAAAACTTCATGAGAATCCTGTGAATTCTTTGTGTTTGAAATATGATAAATAGAACACATTAAAATATAATGCAATAATATAACATAACATAACAAAACAAACATCATAACGTAACGTAACGTAACGTAACGTAACATAACATAACATAACAAGTTATGTTGATCACAAGTGGTGTTGCCCAGGGCTCAGTGCTGGGGCTGGTTCACATCATTCACATGATGCAGAGAACTTACAAAATATATCGATACAGATTAAATGAAAATTACTTGAAATACAGACACTGCTTATTTAGGATTTGTAAGACTAATAATGCAAGATGGGTTTGATGTTGTCCTCCTAGACTTTAGTAAAGCCATTGACAACATTTCCTACAGCATTCTCCGGGAGAAACTGGCTGCTCATGGCTTGGACAGGGGTACTCTTCACTGGGTTAGACTAGCTGGATGGCCGGGCCCAAAGAGTTGTGGTGAATGGAGTTAAATCAACTTGGCAGCCGGTCACAAGTGGTGTTCCCCAGAGCTCAGTACTGGGGCCGGTTCTCTTTAATATCTTCATCAATGATCTGGACAGGGGGATTGAGTGCACCCTCAGTAAGTTGGAGGATGACACCAAGTTGGGAGGGAGTGTTGATCTGCTCGAGGGTAGGAGGGCTCTACAGAGGCATCTGGACAGGCTGGATTGATGGGCTGATGCCAGTTGTATGAGGTTCAACAAGGCCGAGTGCCGGGTTCTGCACATGGGTCATAACAACCCCATGCAACGCTACAGGCTTGGGAAAGAGTGGCTGGAAAGCTGCCGGGCGGAAAAAGTCCTGGGGGTGCTGGTTGACAGTCGGCTGAATATGAGCCGGCAGTGTGCCCAGGTGGCCTAGAAGGCCGACAGCATCCTGGCCTTATCAGAAACAGTTGTGCCAGCAGGAGCAGGGAAGTGATCGTCCCCCTGTACTTGGCACTGGTGAGGCCGCACCTTGAGTACTGTGTTCAGTTTTGGGCCCCTCCCTACAGGAAAGTCATTGAGGCACTGGAGCGACGTGTCCAGAGAAGGGCAACGAAGCTGGTGAGGGGCCTGGAGCACAAGTCTTATGAGGAGCGGCTGAGGGAACTGAGGTTGTTTCATCTGGAGAAGAGGAGGCTGAGGGGAGACCTTATCGCGCTCTACAACTACCTGAAAGGAGGTTGTAGTGAGGTGGGTGCTGGCCTCTTCTATAAAATGACAAGCAATAGGACAAGAGGAAATGGCCTCAAGTTGCGCCAGGGGAGGTTTAGATTGGATATTAGGAATCATTTCTTCATCAAAAGGGTTGTCAGGCATTGGAACAGGCTGCCCAGGGAAGTGGTAGAGTCATCATCCCTGGAGGTATTCAAAAAGCATGTAGACAGGGCACTTCAGGACATGGTTTAATGGGCATGGTTTGACTCAATGATCTTAAAGGTCTTTTCCAACCTAAATGATTATATGATTCTATCATAGCATAACATAACATAACATAGGTTGATGGCTGACTGTTATTTCCAGTTTCTGTCATATTGGCTTTGTTGTTCTGCTTTAGGGAATGTGCTTACTTTTACTCAGTTTATTATGAAAATAAAAATAAAATAAGAAGAACTAAACATTTTAAATTTTGCCAAACAGCTTATCTTGCACTGGATTAGCAGTATTCATTGCACATCAACATCCAGACCAAAACAATGTGCTACGTAGTGGATTTTTTTAACAAACACATGGAAAAGTAGCAAAGTGATGATGCCATAATTTTTAATAATTTTATGCTTATGGAGCAATGTATAAATACTAAGTAATGATGTATTTATTTTATGCTTAGTGTATGATATATTTTCTAATTAAGAAAGTATATCTATATTTTCATGTTTTGTTTTTACTGTGTTTACATTATTAACTTCTTTCATCTTTTCTTTTAGAGATTTTAAACATTACAAATGTCAGTGGAAGTCCATCCAAGAAGCCCAACCTGAGGAAACTAAAGTGATTTAATTGTTCTTTTAAAATTTGCTGCATAGATCTTTAGGTATTAGAACTGGTAATAAGTCACATTATTCTGTTTTTTATAGTGAGATTTCAACTCATTTTGAGAAGATGTTGCAGAAAAATCTGGAAACAGAAAGAGATAAAAAAGAGCACTAAAATGTCTAAGACAGCATATGAATCCCTCCTGCCCTTCAAATGGATTTCAAAACAAATTTCTAAGGGGAAAAGCTATCATTGTTGAGGTAAAAAGAAAGTTTTGTTTATTTTCAGGAGTTTTTAGAGATGCCAAAATCTAAATATTTTCATAAAAGCATCTGGCTACTTTGCTTCAATATTCAGCTCTTCACAACTTGATATATTCATTAAACATTCATAACGATACAACATTATAATATGTAAAATAATTGAGGAATCAGTTTAAATGCCTAGTTTTAATGTATGTAAATGATTTAGCTGTGGTATTCTCATCATCAGTAAAATAACTGACTTGTTGATGTACTGGATAGAATATCTTTAGCAAACAACAGACAAAAAAATATTCTTTTTAAGTTGAAAATACTTATTTTTCTATTAAGAACCTCATAAATCTCTTGGGGTGAAAATGGAAACAAAAGAGCTACAGAGATGTCAAATGGAGCACTCTATGATGTCCTAAAAGCATATTAACACTAAGAGTAGTATGTAAAGGGAGAAGAGAGAAAGATGCTGTAACAATCCACAGTACATATGCTGTTGCTGAGATACGGTGTATTTCTTAAGCAAAAACTTTGTCAGTACGTAATATGAACTCTTGCTCTGTGTTACAAGGTAAAACCAGCATTTATGGAAAGAGAAAAAAAAACATTGCGCTCTTTTAAAATTTTGCTTTGTTCTTTTTATAATTTTTTTTTAATTTATTTTCTTCTCCTCTGGAACCAAATATACTTGTCCTTCTATTTTTATCTAAATGTCACCAAAAGTAATTGAAAGGTACTTTTGATTTCATCACAGCATGGAATAAAGAGTAAAAACATCATCAGAATTTGTGTCTTACTCTCTAAAGGCCTGAGCATACAGACTTAACACTTATCTCTTGCCTTATTGCCTTTTTTGCTTTTTTTCTACCTAAAACCTCTGTTTAAGTACAAGCTGTTATCTTTACTCACCTTTCGGCAAACATAGCATGAATAATGAGGAAAGTAAAAACACAAGAAGAGCTGTACAATATCAGGTGAAAGTTTAATCTAGTGAAAGGTTCATTTCTGCTAACTCTAGTAATAGCCAACAGCAGATGTCTAGCAAAGAGTAACAGAGTGGGGCAGATGCACAATACCCTCCTAGAGTACCTTCCTAGTCTCCATTTTGGGCACTAATGCTTTTTGAGCCAGAGGTATTTTCTTTGTATTTGGAACTCTGGATGGATTTTCTCTCCTCCTTGCATGTTCATCCAACTTGTCTTTTGATCCCATGTAATGTAAATTACTACAACACAGACTGTGATTAATATTATTCTCAGGCAAATACTGTTTGTTTCAGATGTTCTGCAAAACCTCTACACAATTTTGAACATAATAAACTAAACACTTACTAGGATCAAGAGATCCTTTTTTTTTTCTTTTTTTTTTTTTTATTCTTAATGTTGCACAGATGACACTGCACTTGCTGTTCCATGATTACTATAAAAGAAGTTCCCAAAATAGCTCCCTCATACTGCCCTGTCTTAGGCAATTTCCCTAATCTCTTAAACCGTCCTGTTGCCCTTTTAATAGGGAATAAACATTTTCTTGCTTTTTTTATTGAACCCTTCCCCTGAAAAACTGCAATACACCTATCAAATTGAAGTTTATTCATTTTCATATTTGAAATATTTTCCAGCAAATATAAAACATTTTCAAACAAATGCTAATACTCTGGCAACAGATAACACCACAATCTATTTTAGGGAAAAATATTGTTCAAAAAATAATATTTGCCTTTTAAGCTATATTTTGAATGTTTTTCACCTATTGCATATATCTTCTTTTAAGCTGAAACTTTTTAAAATCATATTAAGTGCTCAACATAGCCACATGTTAAATTACAGTGTCTTTGTGTAGAGATTTGTCCAATTACATTAAGACTGACAGCTTCTGTAAATAATAGACAAGTTCCATAGGAAATGGACCTTAAATTTGGTTTTAAAACTATACTCCCATGTCATAGATCTTTTCCTGCAATTACAAGAAGGAATGTATAGAAAAAAAGAGTATGTATATAATCAACTAATATATAAAATACTGGCATAGATTAAAGAAATAATTCCCAGTTGTCATAAAAAGGTATATGAGTCTCTCTCTACTTGATTTCTAGAAGAAAGGAAAAAAAAAAAATCACTCTTTTCAGATATTATTTAAAAATTAAGTCTAAAAAACAAAGTTTATCTTTTAAAGATGTAAACTAAGTAAGGAAGGTGACTTGTACCTCTGTGCCCAGTTACTCTAACAAATGTCTCTAAGATTCTCTTGGTCAATCAAATCCATATAATGCAGTATTCTCTATTAGTGGAATTGCACGTTGTTTATCATGTTGATGCTTTGTAACCAAAGCAAATCTGAAAAAATATTTTCACTGAATACTGTGATACAAACAAAATGTGCATTACAGCTAAGTTGTATATACACCAGTAGCCCTGCCTTGTGGTACAATACAATCCAAGTATACATTAAAAAAATATCTTTCAAAATATTTGTTTCATATTTGGATTTGTTGCATATGCTTATTTTCTGATAGTCTGAAATATAAAGCCTATATGGGCAAATCTAAGCATGACTAATTTAATGAAATTTTCCAAAGTCTAAAATTAACATGAATTTGACACAAACAAAAGAGTAGAAAGTATGTTAATGTAACTTAAATCTATGTAGGTGGATTTTAGTTTTGGGGTGGGTTTTTTTTTTTCTTTTTTCATCGTATTTAGTTTAACATGAGATTTGGTGGAAAACAAGATGTGGATATTTATGTACATCATATTCTTGCCTCTGTAATGCTGCTTAAGGCAGACTTTCTACTGTCCCTGATAAAAGTTAAGACCTACTGAAAGGTACTTAGCAGCTCTTGTGAACAGTCTGAATTTGACAGAAGAAATACAATTGCTTCTCTGCCTATGAACAGTCTATTTAAGACTATTACCCAAAATATAGCCTTCAGCAGAAGTTTGGTTCAGAACTTATTAATGACTGCCTGACTTGAAAGAGTGTAAAATATGGTATAGGAACTAGTCCAGGCTATCTGTGTTAGACCACTGTTCACCCTTTGCAAATCCCTGATTTTAACAGTTTGAGTTTTCTTATTTATTTTAGTGATTTTAAAACATGTAAATATTGCCTAAAATGACTGATTAAGATGAAAAAAACCCCCAACAAACAACCAACAGAACTCAGGAAAATGTGGAAGAAGAAAATCAAATGACACAGCCACCATAAACTATGCAGTTGCATAAGGGGCAGAATGAAGGCAAATATGCAAACAAGATGTAAAAAAATTTAATGAATGGATATCCAGTATATTTTTTCCATGATATTTTACAGAAAGTCACTAAAACTTAACTGACTAAACCCATTTATTTTTGAAAATAGTAATTTTTAACTAGAGTTCAGCAAAGAAGTATCAGAAACATAGTAAATGTTTATTTCCCTCCATTTACTCTATATCTTTAAAAAAAAGAAAAGCCTTGTCAAGTAAATAATGTTTATTAATGATATGTGTGACAACTATAAAAAAGTAAGCTGATGCAATTAGAAAAACAAAAAAAAGTGTCTGAATGCAGTGCTTCTAAAGGTGATGAAAGCTGAACCTTCATTAAAGCAATATGAACTGCTGCAAAATAACAGCTATATGACTTGGTTAAGGGAACACTTGCAGGTGCTTCTGTGAATTTTGAATTTCTTTTAGAGGCTATATTTTGATGGGATTATTTAAGATAACTTTTTTAGTTTCTCAGCCATAAGGCCTGACCTTTACCACATTCTGACTGGGAATATCAGTCACCTCTGATCTGAACACTGAGATAGTGGAGATAATGAGATGTTGAGGTTATAGTTGATATTCAGAAAATAACTTCATGCACTGAATGGGAAGATATTTACAGAAAAAAACAAATAAATGAATAAGTTAATGGGTGGAAGGGAATTAGAATGTGCCATGATTTTTTTTTTTGCAGAAGAATTATGGTGGGCTGTGGGCATTCTCTGTTCAAGTAAAGCAATAGGCAAACTGTTCTACTTTTTTGTGTATGCTGAAACAATGGCTGGAAAGATTAATTTTAATGTTTCTGAGATGATGGGAGAAATTTACAAATTTTTCTCATGCAAATTACACAGAACTCACGCAATATTTGAAAATTTAGATTAAATAGTAGTTTAAAGAAATGATAAATAATTTTTTTATATCTCATTCTCAGATCTTCTCAAGAATAATTTACTTCATTGTGTGCAGAGAGCTACAGCTGGCTAAGCAAAAGGAAAGTGTGTCTGTCAGTGTTATGGAGACACACACAATCAAATCCAACAGGTGTTAAAACTCAGATTTATTCTTCAGTAAAAACTTAGAACTCCGATGACATTTGTAAACCACAAGCTCAATGATGTAAGGGGAATTAGTACTACACAGCTGACTTAAGAATTCTTAAGGATTTGAAATGATGACTCAAAATGCACATATCACTCACCTAAAAGATGAGGGCTTTCAACTTGTAGGAGTTACCTAGGGCAGCATCCCAACCCAACGGGCGGAGTCCCTGACTGCAAACCCACTGCTCCGAGGAGGACTGATTTCTCTCTCCCAAAATGTCCTCTGGCAGGACTCCGTTTATACCCTTTGTTGAATCTGATCTGTGGTCATTTTAATCCTTATTGGCCAAAAGGTCACTTCATTGTGCGTGGTGCATCTCAACTGGTCAGTTCAATTTTTAACCTGCGGCCTCTAGGGTTTGTTTTTTTTTTCCTCTCCTCCCTGCCTGAAGAAATTTCGTTTCCTGTTGGGGGGGCGGGGGTGGGGTGGGTGTACTGCCAGAGCAAGTTCAAAGCATTTGCTATTGTGTCTATAAAGTCTCTATCAGAAAATCTGACAAAGGCTTGTGCCATTCTGTGAACTCTGTGTAAGCGGCACTGCCCCATTTATTTTTACATTTAAGTCCTACGTATTGCAAGGCTGCGCTCAGCATTATATCATATCCATTTTGCAGTCTAACAGACCCTTTGTGCTCTTTGAGTTTCTATCAAAAATGTATTGAGCTGCATACTTTCACTTTGCCTCCTTAAGCACGATTTGGCTCATTGGCCTCATGGCAAAACATGAGGAACAGAAGAAATACACAGCACACAGTGCAAGATGGTCATAAAAGCATAGTCAAAAAATAAAACCAGAAGGGACAGACTACTTCTTCAAACAGAATTAAACTAGTGTTTCTACTCCAGCTGATTCATTAAAAGCTGAAGAATAATACTTCCCCTTTTCTCTTCTCTTCTCTTCTCTTCTCTTCTCTTCTCTTCTCTTCTCTTCTCTTCTCTTCTCTTCTCTTCTCTTCTCTTCTCTTCTCTTTTCTCTTCTCTTCTCTTCTCTTCTCTTCTCTTCTCTTCTCTTCTCTTCTCTTCTCTTCTCTTCTCTTCTCTTCTCTTCTCTTCTCTTCCTCCCCACCCCACTCCTCAAAATACAAGTTTTTTCCTCTACAGTAATGAACCAAAACAATAGGAAATCAAAACTAGTTACAAAAATCAATGACTGCATGGCCGGATTTCATAGACAATTAGTGACAATGAAAGAGATATGAGTGGATGACAATAGGACAGCAGTGAAAAGGTAATGTTCAGATAGAATATGATTTTGAAAAGCTTTTCATCTGTGGACTGCTAAAACTTCAAATATTCAAATATTAGTTAGGATATGAATGCCACACTGAACTGCACATACAAAACTATTCCATAAATTCAATTTATTCTATTTTTTTACTTTAGCCACATTCTTAAAACTATAATGAACTTAAAGAAGTAAATACAGGAATTAATTTCAGATATGACTGAGTTAAACAGAGTTTTCTTCTGTATTCTTCTGGTAATTGACTATTTACAGTAGATGTAAATCAAGTAGCCAGGGGAGTGCATTTCTCTTAACTGGCTGCTCTTTAAAATATTTTCAATAGTATTTCATGTTCATTTGGGCTAGGGTCTCTTTTCATTCTCAACTACATCAGAAGAAAAGAAAAAATACCTCCAAACTACGGTTTCCTCATCCTCTTGCTAGAGACTGTATCCACCTCTGGGAATTCTATTTCTAGGAATAAATTTCCAGCATGAGAGCTTAGTCCACGTGGGGATGGTTAAAAAGAAAGCGGTTGCTGGCCCAGAAATTGCCTGTGTCCATTCCTGAAATATACTGAGTGCTTTGTGCGTAATCAGCTGAGCACCAAAATTGAAAATTTCAGAGCATTCTTTAATGCTTTGAGAATTTTAAATAAAAAAAGCAGAAACACTTTTAATCACAACAGTTGCTGTGTGCCATAATTCCATCCTATTTTATTTGGGAATGCTGTAATTTTTTTTCTATTTTTTCTTAATGTTTTGGTTTTACAGGATAGAAAATTAGAACATTGCAGAGAATACTACAAATACATCCTGAGATCTTCAGAATACCAAAAGTGTCTTTATCTTTTCTGATAAATGAATGTTTGCATCTTCCTGTTTGTACATATTCTTTTACATATTGTAGATGACAGTCTTGCCTGGAAAAGTTAAAAAAGATTGATATAACTTATATATTAAAAATTTTTATGAAATCTAAACCATTTATGAACAGTAATCCCAATATTTTTCCTTAGTGCACATGAGACCTAATCCAAACTTTTATAAAAAAGCATGTTGTTCCTCAAAGAAAAGGAAATTAATTGATTTCTTCTTCCTCAGTATTCAGACATCTTGCTTTTAAAATTAAAATTTGTTTTCTTATTCTTCATGGGAGTGTAGTAATATCTTATTACCTATGTCATGGGGAAAACACACTGACAAACATGTAGTGAAATATACTGAAGATAGGAAATTCTTTATTGTTGGGTTATATAATAGAAAATAGAGTGTATTCTTCCTGGCAGCTTAATCTTTAGCTGACATTTTTCCAGTGATTCAGTACTACACAGTGGCTTCAAATGTGTCATTGTCCCTTTTTTGGCACAGTCTATTTACGTTGGGAATATGTCTATATCATATTTGTACTTAGATTGCATGTCTGGAGCAAGTTACTGCAAAACATATAAACAAGGGCTTGGTTGTAAATTACAGATGGCAGCTGTCCAGCAAATGTTCTATTTTGGAAATGACCAAGGAGGCATTTCAGTTGTGTTTTAACCATTCATAGCTTAACAAGTAATGTCAAAGACAGGTAATCTGTCCAAAATATTGTTTGAGTTGAACACTCTGTATCCTTTCATAATTTAAAGTGTTTGCTTACTTACTGCAAACAATACTTCATACAGAAGTTGGACAGATATATCTACTTCCTTTAAAAATATTTACTCAAATTTAAGTGAATTAGGCAATCTTCATCCTAGCATCTGTTATATTTTCTTCACTTTAATATTATTTTTAAATATTTATATACGTATTTGAAAATATTAGATCCTAAACAAATATTAAAGAATATGAGCAGAAAATGAACTTTGAATTTACAAATGCAAATTCAGTTATTAAAAAATTTCTCTCATCCTATCAGAGAGAAGAAACATGCCTTACAGCCTATTTCTCAACACAAGCTACTCAACAAGCTTTGGATTTGGAATTTTATATTCTTGCAGGAAACCCAGTTTGAAAGCAAGTTACAGGACAATACTTACTACTGGTAAATATACAATAAATAATTGTAACAATGAATATATTTGATTAAAAAAAATCTGTTTGTATGAGCAGAAAAAGGATGTATTGGATAGGTAGAATACACCATTTGCTCAAAACTTTTATTTATTAACATCTTTATGATCTCGATATCATAAATTACAATTTTTCTACGTTTGGCTATGTCTTGCAACTTAAGGAAATAGATAACAAAACTATTCCAGAGGTCTAAACATTTTCAGCAGATTATTTAGGGCCATGTTACTTTACAGCTGGTCAGGTGAAGGACTCATTACTCAAGGTGTCCATGAATAAACTCAGCATGAGTGTCTGTAGTACAGAGTAACTATGCAAAACACACTAGATGTTATCTCTGAATCCTGAAAGTGTGCTGCCTGAGACAATAACTACGTATGATTTGGCTATTAAGGCAAAATAGAACATGGGAACATTGTCAATGATAAATTAGTACAGGGAGGCTTTATAACTTTCTGCATCATACTGCCATTTGGAAACTGAAACATTGAAGTACAACTAAGTCATCAATAAATACAGAAACTCTAGACTTCCTTTTAGGCTCCTTGGTCACATCTGGTCTTATGTCCTCCTTGCATTTGGAAAGTTGCAATCCTAAATTACATAACCACAATTACAAAGAAGTATGATTGGTTTTGAACTGTATGTTATTTTCCCTTTTCCACGTATTTTCAAATATTTTTTTTTTGAATGAGAGGGAGAAATACATGTCACTAATTTGAACTGTGTATTGAGGCTAAAAACTAGCTCCTGGTTTCATGGTTTTCTAACAATATACATTAGTTATTATGCTGAAGATGATAAGAAATTTTCTGACTGAAGGTGAGAGAAAAAGATCATCAGTAACATTTAAAGAAAGGAATTATCCATGGTCAAGACATCCACCAAAATGTGTGAGTTTGTATCAGACAGACTTGCAAGTAATGAGCAAAGTCTTATAAACACTATAATTTTTACTAATTTAAGTTTTTGCTGTATTTTTTTGTGTATTTATATTCAGGATTTTATGTTAATATAACTACTATAGAGCACAGGACTTAATTTCACTTTTTAAAAATAATCTGTGCGAAGTCCATAGGTCTTCTTGTCTTCTGTTTTAGATGTTATCAGATTATAACAGATCAGAAAATACATTATGTAA
Source organism: Pandion haliaetus (assembly GCA_013401275.1). Lineage (NCBI taxonomy): Eukaryota > Metazoa > Chordata > Aves > Accipitriformes > Pandionidae > Pandion > Pandion haliaetus. Next base: position 24,071 of record VYZV01016312.1, read on the forward strand.
CTAGGTCATGCATGTTTAAAATTAGCTTTCATGGTTATTTTGAAACCTGGCTGTGTCCTTGAAATTCACTCATCTTCTTCATGCTTTATGAAGAGAAAGAACCCAACAATTATATCATTTTAGAAAAAAGAAAGATATTCTCAATGAATTCTTCAATTTCATAATTATTAGAAGCATCCAAAACTAAGAAGTATAAAAGCTGTAGCACTGGCT
>VYZV01016312.1:24288-45496 GCA_013401275.1 Pandion haliaetus
GCACTGGCTTATTGCCATATCTAACTAACACCACAACAGCAAGTTGCAATTATGTTGTACAGCTGAATGAAACAAAACAAAACCAAGAAAAACATTTAATATATGTATGCATCACTGACCATTGTGTTTGGGTTAGATCAAGAGATAATGATCCTCATTCACAAAAGCTGAAAAAGCCTCAGAATAGAGAAACACAATGATCAAGATAAATATAGTATAATTAAATTAAACTGTAAAATAAAGATAAGCAATTAGAATAGTAACCATAGAGCTCTTAGCCTGAAAGCATTTACTGTATCTTCTTGTTATTATAGAGTTAATGAAATTTATTGGAAATAAGAATAAACTGAATTATATTTTGATCAATAGTTTGTGCTATTATAGGTTTATACTTAAATGTGAATCTCAAACAAAAAGGGCATTCCACATTTCGTAGAATTATGCTATAAATGTCACCCCACAAATAAATTCTGGTAAAGACAATGTTCAGCTCTATATTTTATAGTACCTTTATCTTTCCAAAGCCTGGAGTTGAATTCCCAGATCCCTGCAACAAAACAGTAGAAGATAAAACAAATATTGTAAGTCTGGCAAAGGGGTTTTGTTTTTTGTAAGAGAAGACAACAGGGACAAGCCATTAGAGCTTCACCTGCAACACCATACTTATTTCCAGCTATTGCATGGGCTCAGTATAGGTGAAATTTACATTGGGAATCAGGTTTATAAGTCTGATGGCTAATAAACCCCACTGAATATGTGAATGATTTTTTTCTCTTCTAAGATTAGTTAAAAGATTTAATGATGTTTTAGATTGTACGCTAGGTTACCATTCATTTAAATTTTGCTCTTTCCTAATGTCTTTACTATTTGGGTAGGAGTACTTTGAGTAACAGAAAGATATCTCCAATAATGAAATAATGAATAGTAATTAATAAAAGATACCTTGGGCAATGGAAAAATGCCCATATAATGTATTATGTAAGATGCACTATGATCTCAATTATAGGAAGTTTATTTGCATGATGATATAGATGCAGGAAATCTGGCGGTGATCTGAAAGTGGTTCAAGACTATTACACAAATTGGCAAACCTTTTCTAAAAAGAGTCATATTGTATAAAAAACATGTAGAGGGAAATAAACTGATTTTGTTATTTGTATAGGCTGCAGTTCTTTTGAACTTGTGCTTAAGAGAATAGATTGATATGTGAATTTGGAAAATAACTGAAATGATGCATGACCCATTCACTGTATAAATCTAAAGTAACTATGCTTACATCTACCTAGTGCTTGAGAACTTTAGGCTTAAGTACACAGTGTTTATTACAAATATTACTTTGATTATGTTTGGCGTGTCTCTGGTGATAAGAGAGCACAGTACGGATTGCACAAAAATTCACATAAAAGTTCAAGACCACAAGTGCATTGTGTAGCCTAAAGAACTGGAGACTGAGAAAGCATATGACAACAGTCCTTAAGTATACAAAGGAGTTTTGTGAAAAGGAGAGTAATAATTTGTTCTAGATAATACAAAGGCTGATGGGTTTGCATTGTTTGGTAGAAGAGTCATGTTAGATACAAGAAGCAGCTTTATTATGATAAAGATAATGTAACAGAGGTATACATTAATTGGAAGGGTTGGCATGTTCCTCATGAGTAGTCCTTAAGAACAAAATAAACTATCAGGAACTAAATAAACTGTTCCTCTCCTAGTGCAAGATGAATACTCAAGATTTAACAAATTTTCCCTTTTATTGTCCTTTAAGACAATTCATTTGAAAAAGGGGAAAAAAAATGTTGCTGAGACTGTCTAAAACTGTCAAGTGGTAGCTTAGATTTGGCAAGAAACAAACAAAAAAAAAGCAGAAGCACTAAGGAAAAAATTTAACATTTTATTTTGACTTTTCACATGAAAATTAAATTTTTCAGAGAAAAGTTGACAGGACCAAACCAAGTTATTTGCTTTTTCATTTCATGGTGAAACTGGTGTTCTGTTAATTTAGAAGATAGTTGGGTTTTCTTTAGACTTTTCTTCAGAAAAGCAAAATAAACAGTATCATTTGCAGTGCTCTAGAATTCTATGCATTTAAGATGTCATTGATGTGTGTAGGCATTGAACATGACAACCCTTTGTATCCTACCACTTTCTGTACCTCATGTGAGTGACTAAATGTATTTTACTTAAGATACAGTTTGCTCTTGATCAAAATCATGTTGAATTTAAAGGACAGACTGTTACTGATTTCTACCCTGCTTTGGGTCAGACTTTTTGTGAAGTATCGCATTTCCTTCAGAAAGTTGCACCTGTAATAATGACATATAATATATTATACCACCATTGTTGACTGATTTCAGTGCTGTACAAATGAGAAGGGCATACTGTTGAAGCACCAGAGGTAATTTAAAGACACTCCAATCAATAGCAAACCATTTCTACATACTGCATCCAGCTATGTGAATTTCTGGCTCTTTACTAAAGCCTTCTTCAAAAGCTAAATTTTTTTTCCAAGTGAATCAGATGTGTTTCATATTCATCCAGATGCCCTGAAGATGGGACTAAAGCAATATAAATATTACAAATATGAACAACAGCCCCCTTGGATATTATAAAAAAATTATGTTTCCACACCTCAGAAATATTATCTACCTAGGATTGTATAAGATGTTCTCATTTAGAAGGTTACTCTGCTCTTAGAAAACTCTACTAGTTAATTTTAATATTTAATAATTCTTATTAGTATAATTAGTGTTTGGAGGCAGAAGGACTCTATAGAAAAAATGGGCTATTGGCAGAAGATAAAGTTGTCTACAGTATGTTTTAACACAGGAATAATGCCTTAGTTGAAATATGCTGTTTGTCACAACAAAAGGATTACAATGAAAAGATGATATGCTTTAAAAAATGCATGCATAAATCATGTCCAAATTTAAGATGCTGGAAAGATATTTTACCTTAAAGCTTATGAGTGATATACTGTATTATGATTTACAAAGTGAAATCTACCCTCTATTCTGCATGTGTGTAGTAATGAATTATTCAGCTCAATAAAGGAATAATAATCAAAATAATAATAATGAGAATACCTTGGTTTTGCCTGAGGCATGAAGTTATAACAACATTTACTATGTAATGTTATTATGTCCTTGCTAAAGCCAGGGATTTAAGGACCTAGTTTTCAAGGTACAAAATCACTACTGCTAACCACTTAGTTCTTGCACACTATTGTTCACTTCAAACTCTGTTCCTAATGCCTCCCACAAATTTTTACACTTGCCTACATGCCAGATTTTTATACCGGCAGATTACATTGAGATATGTTAAATAAACAGCAGTTTGTGTTTAGTGCTTTCAAACAATAGTGTTTACCTGACTTTCTAGATTTAGGTGTATCTGACACCTAAGTGTGGTCACTTGTTTATTTACTCTTGTGCCTCACAAAGTTCAACCACCAGCTCTGCTTCAGGGTAAACAAAGAACAGAGATCAGCAGTTGTTTCTGCTAAGACCTGTGTTTTCTACTGCTGATTTTTTTTGTGTGTGTTAATAGATTTAATTTGTATATTACCAACAGGTAAATATTTTTTAATCAAACACATTTTTTAAAACAGGTGCTAATCTATTTCTGAAGACACAAAACTTGTATAGGCAGTTAAGGCCATAGTGTTCATAGGCTGAAATAAGAAAAGGGATGATCAGTTTCTGCTACTTCTATTTAAGGTATGTTACCAGAGAAGAAAAAAGTCAAGATTAGTGATTCAAAACACAAAGGAAAAATATGAATATGTGGTTTACTTGCCACTGCTCTCACTGAAAGATAATTCTTGCACTGGTCCTTGATTTTGGAGTTGTTCTTCTACTTTAGTCCATAATGTTTAATATAAAATATGTACAACCTTTTAAACAATGATGTTTGCCCTAATACAAGAATCATACTTTCTGTTGGTTTCAAACCACATTGAAATCTCTTTTACAGTGACACAGCTTCTCTGGGAGGGCTGGAGGCTGTCCTTCTTACCAGAGCCTGCACTTTCCTAACTTCCCCCATAGAATAAATCTGTCAGTGTCCTGAGCATATACCTGCACTTCTGGGAGTTTGGTTGCTTGGACTCAGGGCCGACTTTGATATTGCAACTGTGCCACGCTGCAGAGGGCTGCACAGCTGCCAAAGAACTGTGAGAGCCCCTGAAGTGGCCCATCTACATTTTCCCTTCTCTTGGGATTTGCTTTTCAGCTGAGGTCTTGCTTTTGGTCCATCTCTGAGCTACATTGCAGCTACACCAGTGCAGAGCCATGTCCTTTGTTGATCCAGACCCTGAATCTCACCCATAAATGTGACTACCTGTTTTGGCCTCAGACCAGCTCCATCATTATGGACTTGCTGACCATCACAGGACTATGGCTAAGCCCTGTTACCACCACCAGGCCTGAAACTCTCTTTTACTTGTGGAATTTCTGTCCCGAATTCACATCATAACTTTCCCCATCACTATGGACTTGTATGGTTATCTGGATTCTTGGCTGACCTTAGCTGCCATCCCTCGGCCTGCCCTGCTCCATTTGCTGGGCTGTGCTGGGACATGGCCCACTCCTCCTATTCCTTGAAAAAATCATTCTCCTGAGTATCATTAAAATATCTTTGAGCAGAAAAGCATATTAATGTTAATTGCTGAGTGAGTTGGAGATATCATTTTTGGACAACGCACCTGTTTTCCCGGTAAGTTGTCCAATGATGCCATTCCAAGAAAGTAAAACATACCCTTCTAAAGGAAAATGCAGCAGCTACTGCCAGAACAACTATCATTGTACTTGTGAAAGTGCCCACTGCTGCTAGAGAGTTTGCACACTTTGCAAACACCTAATGGATGATTTTGAGTGGAAGAATGTCAGCTTTTCAGATCCTAGATACATCAATAATGATATAACTCAAATTTATAAAACTGAAACCACTATTGAGAATGTACTTCAGTCCCCTATTGACACTTTACAGCTAAGTTGTGGTTTAACCCCAGCCGGCAACTAAGCACCACCCAGTCCCTCGCTCATTCCCCTCCCCAGTGGAATGGGGGAGAGAATCAGAAGAGTAAAAGTGAGAAAACTTGTGGGTTGGGATAAAACTAGTTTAATAGGTAAAGCGAACGCCACACACACAAGCAACACTGAACCAGGAATTCATTCACTACTTCCCATCAGCAGGCAGGTGTTCAGCCATCTCCAGGAAAGCAGGGCTCCATCATACGTAAAGATTACTTGGGAAGACAAATGCCATAACTCCAAATGTCCTCCCCTTCCTTTTTCCTTCTTCCAGCTTTATATGTTGAGTATGATGTCATATGGTCTGGAATATCCCTTTGGTCAGTGGGGGTCAGCTGTCCCAGCTGTGGCCCCTCCCAACCTCTTGTGCATCCCCAGCCTACTCACTGGTGGGGTGGGGTGAGGAGCAGAAAAGGCCTTGGCTCTGTGTAAGCACTGCTCAGCCATAACTAAAGCATCCCTGCAGTATCAACACTGTTTTCCGCACAAATCCAAAACGTAGCCTCATACTAGCTACTATGAAGAAAATTAACTCTATGCCATCCAAAACCACCACAGCTACAAATTGCCATGACTCGGAACCTGACTCAGCAGCGAGTAAATTTTAAGCTGAGGTACCTAAATGCTATGCAAGTTCTACGTTAAAAGAAGGCCAAGCTTACACCCTACTATGGAGTATGATGTAGAAATCTCACCTCCCAAAACACAGCAGTGTATCTGTGTATTTTTTTGAATATGTCTATTTTAATTAAGCATGTTGAGAAAGAGACCTGATTAGTCCGGGCACAGTTTCACCCTCCAATATCTATCCTGCTTTTGGGACCTGAGCTCACAATCCCTTACGGCATGTCAAAGCATGATACAAATGTACCGGGTCAGACTGATGGTAGCTAGGGGGTCTCTCATAAATTATTCTTCAGTTCTGCACTATATAAAGCATGAAATCTATACAGTTTGACTTGACAAAAATCACATCTGGAATAGAAAGGATGTAAGATATAGTCAAAACATTTTTATCATAGCTGTGACTAGTGTTGTATCTAGAAAAACAAAAATAGCTCACGAAGTATTATAGTTCTTAACAAATAGCGTAAATGAAAAGAAAATATTGTAAATTGCTGACAAGAACATGAAGAAAGAGGACAGAATCTGTAAATTGCTCATGACTCCTAAGACTTTATTTGAACTATCACCTTTCAGTGCACTAAAAATTAGGTAATTTTGTTTTGTCTTGGAAGATTCTCCGATTTGTCTATACTTTCCATTCCACTTTTACACAAAACCTTTAAATGTGCTTGACAAATGCATTATTAGTTATGGACAAATTTGTGAAGGATATCTAATATGAATATTCAGAATTTGCACAGACATTTACATGTAAGTATTAGGTAGATTTGCAAACTGAATAGTTTATATGTCACCTACTTATTCAATTCCTGTATGGCAAAATGAATACTCTATCAAAATCAAATAAAAGTATTTTTCTAATTTTGTTACATTTTTCAGCATTTTATTGTTCCAAAACTATCTGCTTTTTAACACAAACATTTTTTTATATCTGCTTTTCATACACACAGACTATTATCCCTTTATTTTTCTTGTGAACATTTTCCTACTTGAATGACTGGAGATCCACTGTAAGAGCATCATTTATTACAAAAACATTTTTATCATTTTCTCTAAGCTACACAAACAAAAAAGTGTTTCTAAGGTGTCTAAATGGATCAATCATCAGACTATACTTTAAGAGCTGAGTTATAACAACCTTTCACCTCCTCACAGGCAAAGAATATACATGAAAGGAAAGAAGAAATGTTCTATGTTACAGAGAAGTACAAGGTCAAGGACGATCATTAAACCTCATGAGGAAAGCAATTGCTGCTGTGTAGTTTTCATCTTAATAGACATTTATAACAGTATTCAAAAACACAAATTAAATTAAAGAATAGCATATAAAATATTTGTTTCATGAGTTTCTTTGGACTTATTCCACAAAACATATGGTAGCAAACTGATTCTTGCTTATTATCTCATTGGTTTTGTTTTCATACAGAAAAGTAAAACAAGAAAATTGTTTTTCATGTGTCACATGCATATGATGACATTTTGTCAGGTCTGTAAGAACACATAAATTTGGTTGAGTTATTTAAATACATATCTAGAAATTATTTTTTATTATAATCAGTGTGAAAGTTGAACTTTTGTAACCCTGAATTTTTACCTTCTTGCAAGAACATCAAGACTATAGAATTAATAAAAGGTTTACTATAGGAATGTCTGTAGAATGAGAGCAGGAGGAGCATTCTTCAGAAGTCCAGCAAGATTGCCTGTCTTCTGTTATGTGTTGTGTTACCTTCTGATATAATGTTACCATACATAGACCAGATCTTATACCTTGTTTTGCCAAAATAGCCCTTCTGAGGTCACAAAAGAAAGAAATCTCTCTTAAACAAACTTTTATTTTATTTACAATACAAATTCTCAATATATTTTCTAATTGCAACCCTCCTTTCCTTCTGGTTACTCCATGAAGATTCTCATGCAGTGTTTGTGCCTATTTTTTCTCTATTATGCACCCAAAGTAAGAACACATTGATGCCAGCTGTGCAATATGTGCATCCTCATCTGTGGCTCAAGGACAAAAAGTTTGTTTATAGAACAGCTGACATAAATACTTCACTGTGGAATCACCACACTCTAACAATGGAAAATTATTTCACTTGAGCACCTGAGGTGTGATGTTACCCACAATGATATGAGGAACAACTTTCTTTTAATTTGAAAAGGATTGATCCCTTGGAAAGAGAGACAAAATATGGGAAGTTGGACCTGAATTCGTTAAATAAATAAATAGGATGAAAAATTTTATGGGTTTGTGTGTATGGACCCAGAAATGAAATTAATTTATTGATCTTCTTTCAATGTTAAAGATTATCAAACCAAAAGATTACATGTAAGTGCTGTTCGTTCAATCTCTGTAAGAACATAAAGCCTACCCACAAATTTCCTGAGGCATCTTTTTTTTCCAGAAGAAGGAAACACTTAGCAAAACAGGTCCTGTTACTGAATTGCCTTATATCCCAACTCACACCAGTGTGTTGATGAAGCCATTTTGTAATCACAAAACTCTTTACTGACTTACCTCCAGAGTCTTCTAGGCCATCTCCTGGTCTACATCAGCTGGAGACATAAAAAGCCTCACTTTGAGGGAATGGATTTTTGTTTTAAAATATTCTTAATTTAATCAAAATAAATAGTAATATTAAAATTTATTTGAAAAGATTGAAGCTTTATGTTGTTCAGTTCCAGACAAATTGTTAGAACAACTCTCAGAAGCCTAGAAGGGAATTTAACAGCAAACAAACTGCTATCCTGTTGCAGTGGCTGCCCTAATTTTTGCTGAAATAATTGCTGATTTGCTATATGTTGGATCTGTTCAGACAAAAGCTCAGTAGATCATCTTCCTGTCAGACTGTCAATTTTGTGCATTTCAGATGGTTTTAGGTATAAACTGATTTCCTGTACCAAATTAAAGCAATTAGATAGCTTTTTGTGGATGACAGTTTTGGAATAAGATACCTAAATTCCATCTAAATTGTGTTTTCCATCTTTAAACTGTATTCAGAATTTGATTAATTCTGTATCTAACCCTTGGAACATAATTCAACAAACTATTGAAACAGATGTTTAACTGAAGAGAATGCTATATTGTAAAACCACTTGCACATCTATAAGGTTAAGTACGTGTTTGTGTGTTGAAGTCTCAGCTGCTAACACACTGATAAGGTATCTGCTACAGTGGTCAGGACCTTATAGCAGGGATACTTCTGAATATTCTGGCTAAGTTTTGTAGACCATTGCCCTAACTTCCCAGAATGAGTGTGTTTGTGTGAGAAAATACACTGAATTATCTGTCTTTTTCATATTTCCTTTTTGAATTAATTGCCATGTTACAAAGATGTTTTCTGTCCTCTAGTTCATCAACATTGATTCCTCCCCTGTTCATACTAATAGGTGCACACTCACACACATGTAAACACACATTGTATCCCAATTACAACCAAGCCTCAAAGATGAGTGAGTACATCAAATATCCAGTGTAATTTCTGCAGGCTAAATAGACACATCTTATGAATGTATATAAAATGTGAAGGGAGGTTGTAAAGAACATGGATCTAGGCTCTTTGCAGTGGTGCTCAGTGACAGAACAAGAGGCAAGGGACACAAACTGAAACACAGGAGGTTTCATCTGAACATAAGGAAACACTTCTTTTTACTGTGACAGTGACTGAACACTGGCACATTTTGCCAGAGAGGTTGTGGAGCCTCCATCTTTGGGGACATACAAAAGCCATCTGGACATGGTCCTGGGCAACTGGCTCTACGTGACCCTGCTTGAGCAAGCGGATTGGACAAGATGACCTCCAGAGGTCCTTCTCAACCTCAACCATTCTGTGATTCTATAATCTTTCATGTGGAACCAAGAACTTACTATCAGTCAGTCTAATTAAAATATTGGTAAACTAATAAAGACTAATAAAATTATGAATCCAGTTAAAATTATACTAACAGTTTAAATCCAAAATATTTAATTGCTAAAATGAAAAAATTCTTTTTGAAAACATGGAAATTAAATGACTGCATTTCTAAATATTCTTTCTGTTTTTATACCAAAGACTATTCAAGGAATTCTACTGAAATTAGCAATTTTAAATTGTTTTGTGTGAGAACTTAGTGGCTCTGCAGTCCCAGATAAGCCAAGAAGTTTTGAAATTGGAAATCACAGCACAGAACTCAGAACTTTGGTAATTCTAACATGGGGTTCCTAAGTCTGCACAGCTGGGGACCTAGCTTGCCTAGAAGTGTACTCTACATGCTTTCAGATTTCTTCTGTGTAAGAGTGGAAATTCTGAGATGTCTAGATGTATCCTTCATTGTCAGAACAATGGCCCTAAGCCAGGTATTTGGAAACTCATCAAACCAAAAAATTCCTAAAACCCACTTCTGTTTCAACAAGTATTATTTTTTATAAGAAATTTTTCACTGTAGAATTCCTATAAGTTTGAAAAGTTCTGTCATAGAAGGATGGGGGAAAAATGAGGAGCCCTTTTACTCTTTTCTTGCTCTATGTTTATGATCTCATCAACAATAAAAAAGAGGAAAAGTAAGTGTTATAAAGGCACAGTAAAAGACTCAGTGCTACCTCTTTTCCCTTGTCTAGCAAATCAGCAAACTTGCCAAGAGAAAGTTTGCTTTTGTCTGATAAAAGTTACCTTTTTTCTGTGTTATATAACCTTTTCCAGTTACTTTTGTGCCTAAACTTCATCTCTATTTTTTTTCTAAAAACTCTTATACATAGAAGTCAGATGAATGGACCTCTGTTTGCTCGTATCACTTTCCCCCCCCCTCTTTTTCTTAAATGCAGATAGTACATAGTCACCAGTCACAATGCAACTTCTATCTCAGTATAAAATCCTTCCAGGTAGATCATTGATTGCAAATTTATAATCTAAACTATTCAGTTCCTCCAAGTTTAGCACATCACAATAAAGAATTGTTAGTATGCACTTAAAACTAAAATAGGACATATTCACTGATGACATAGTGGTTGATCTCCCTTTTTCAATTGATTTTTAAACTGATTTTCTTCAGGCAACTGCAGTGTCATCACAAGCACATGGTTTGCTTAGCAGAAATATAATCAGTGAGGACATTCCTCTTGGACTGATTTCAGCTGATATGCCTGAAGCATGAGGTATTTTACAGCTTTGGAATAGCCAAAAGGACAGCACCAAAAAATGGTAATTCATGAACATCCGAAGTTGCTTACCAAAGGTTAAACAAGAAGTATATGCACAAAAACATGTCATTCACTGAAATAATGCAGCTTTTACAGTTTGTTCTTCTCTTGAGGATGTTTCCTATTTCCTCAGACAATTAAGGTAAAGTCAGGCGAAAAATGAAGATTTTGAAATATCTGATACCAACAAAAATAGTCTACATTATATTTATTTAGCTAGATACATGTGACGGTCTGACAAATTATAGTCAATGTCTCAAACATTTCTTAACGAACTTTGGGGGAGAAGATGGCCTCTGTAAAAACGCTGGAGTTGTGTGAACAGGACAATGTGGCCGGAGGAGAGGGCCCCACTGAAGGTGGGACCGCGCTTCTCCAAAGCCACATTTCCTTACCTTAAGAGACCATGAGAAGGAGCACAGTGTATGCGCCTGGAGGAGGAGGCCCCACAGAGGATGGGACTGTGCTTCTATCTTTAAGTGGTCATGCCAGCAGGGAAAGAGAGGCAACTCCCCAATAACTCCCCCAAGCTCACTGACCAATTCCACAGAACCCCAGGAATGTGCACTCTGTGTGTCGAGACCACCAACTATAAAAGAAGGGAGAACGAGTTCTCAGTGTGCACCCTCTGGAACTGGATCTCTAGGCTGGCTGGACAACGCTGGACCCAGGACTGGTGAAACCCTTTTCTTCTCTTTCTCTTTCTTTCTTTCTTTCTTTTTATTTCTTACCTTCCTTTCTTTCTTTCTTTCTTTTTATTTCTTACCTTCCTTCCTTCCTTCCTTCCTTCCTTTCTTTCTTTCTTTCTTTCTTTCTTTCTTTCTTTCTTTCTTTCTTTCTTTCTTCTTTCTGTCTCTCTTCTTTCTCTGTTTTTTTCTTTCTGTCTGTTTCTCTGTCTCTTTCTTTCTTTCTCTTTCTCTTTCTTTCTTTCTCTCTCTTCTCTCTCTCTTCTCCTCTGTTTTCCACAACACCTACGCCTCATCCTTTTAAAAATAAACTGTTGACCAAGTCTGAGACTAGGAGTGGATCCAGCCACCCCTGGGCTCCTCTCTGAGAAGGAGTCCAGAAAACGAGGGGATCCATTCTGAACCTCATGACCCAATGGGAGGGCTCTCCTTCTGACACAGTTTCATGTTCCTTTTTCTACTTCTTTTCCTACATCTCCCTTCTCTTTTCAAACAGCAGCTTAATGACATGATGCAAGGTTCATGTTGATAAGTTCACTTGTACTGGGGCAAGGTTAGCTAGATTGCTTAAATGTTGATTGTTGTTTGAACTGTTCTGGTGCCATTTCACCTTAATTCTGACAAAGGAAGTCCGCGAACCTGGGTCCCTCCAACCTTGAGACATGACAATACAAATTTCATGCCTTTTGATAGCTGTAAGAGCAAAAAAACCCCCAACATTCCTGCTGTTGTAAAGTCAAACAAAGAAATCTTTTGAATATTCTAAACAAAACAGAGCAAAATGTGAAATTTGAACTAGAATTTCCTCTGTTGGAATGGTGAGGAGCTTGAGTTGTTTGCTACTGTGTTTTACCCTACTTTATGCTGGAATGGACTAGCACTAAAGCCAAACTCCATTATTTTCATTCCTGAAACGGAACAAGTTAAATGGAAAACAAACATCACTTTATTCAAGAATGTTTTACTTTATCCATCTGAGGATTAAGAAGAAAGGAGGAGAGGAAAGAAAAAAAAAAAAAGAAGGTAATGTCCTTCTTTGAAAATGTAAAGAAGGAAGATAGTCCTTTGTGAAAAGATGGTGAACCTAATGGAGGATTTAAAACATATGAAAGCAAACAAATATTTATATTTTGACAATGTGAAGAATTTTTGTTTTCTATCTCTGGAAACTGTTGTAATCACTTCTGCTATGTCTTTAAAAAGTTTAGCCAACTTCTGGCCACTGTAGTTTTTTGTCCTTGTGGTCATCATCTAATGTTTGTATTACAGCTCAGTTTTAGAAAACCAGATACATCTTAGAAAAAGGACACTATTTGTTCAGTCACTAACTCAAATTAATTTTTCTTTTTTAGAACTGCATTCTATTTTTAAATATCAAGTCATTAACAGCGTAATATGCAATGATTAATATGTTTTTACTTAGAAAATACTTGGGGATTTACAATCTAGATTAGATTGTTACTTTGCTAAAGTAAATTCTTATTGTTAATGCATCCAAACATAGTCTTAAAGAAAAATAAATTTTAATTTTAGAAGAAAGAATTAGATAGTATAGTTTGATCTTCTGTATGGAACAGACAATTTTTTTCCTAGTTTGAATCCAGCAACATATATTCAACTAAGCCTATCTTCTGGAATGGATTTGATGTGAAAAGTCCAAGATGGATGGAATTTATTATTCTGCTTTGGCATTAATTCCAGCAATTAATTACCTCACTATTAAAAAAGTGCTTATTTGTGCTTTTAATTTGTCTAATTTAGTTGAAAGGCACTGATTCTTCCTGTGTTTTTCTATGCCAGATTAAAGGAATTTTTAGTATACAGTATTTTCTTCCTTTGAAGATGCTTTAATTCTGTGATAAAATTTGTAAAAAATAAAGAGTTCATTAAAGAGCAAAGTTAATTGGCTAAAAATTCATGCATATAGGTAATTAGGAAGTGTGTGCTGTCTTTTCCTATGGTGGTTAAAGAATAAGTCAGAGCTTTTCCCTCAGCTTTGAATGCATTAGTGTTAGCTTAATGTTTTTAATAATCCTATGCAATAGAGGTCTTAGATATGGACAAATTGTCATGATATGTCTGGTGTTTATCCATGTTTTTGAAGGAGAAATGCTGCTTATTTTAATCTTTACTCTTTTCTGCCTGTTCTCATTTAGAGGTTCTGAAAAACAATATTTTTGTTTATGTGAACCTAACTGTGATATACTCACTATAGCATAACTTTAAGTTAATAATCTTTAGCAATGGTTGAGTTCTTTAGATATTACTATTCCAAATTTGCATACGCAGGTTTTATTCATACTAAGAGTTTGCTTTTTTTATGACTGCTTTTTATTTTATGCATCCAAGTGAGGAACTGGTTTCTCTAAATCATTCTTCTTTCATTCTTCCATGAACAGTTACTAAAAATCTTTCAGATTTTTGTATGTGGAGTATAGGCAACAAAGATAACAAAAGCAAAGAAATGGTACTGAAAAAAAAAAAGAAGAAACATCTGTGCTTGGCTTTATTCTGCAAGTTTTACAAAAAACGATTTCACAGATTGCTGTCAGAAGCAGCGATTATTGAACAAAGTCTTCCCCAAAGCACCCTGATTTTCCTTTACAGTGACACTTCTATCCAAAGCTGAGCACTTTCATATTTGGAATGTACACTGAACTGTGACAATAGGCATCCTGATATTCAGCTGATGAGAACTATAGAAAATCCTAATATTAATATGGCTTTCCATGGGGATTATTCAAGGTTATAAAAAAAAAAAAAGGAAAAAAAATAATATTCAGAATGATTTTGTCTATATCTAAAAGCTGTGCTTTTAGGGTAACACAAGAATTGAATGGCTGTAGTTAGAGACTGACTGCCCAGAGAACTACAAGGCAAACAAAATCTAGAAAATATATTTTTGCATTTTTAGCCTGTTTTCATTACTTCAGTAGGACTACATGGCACAGAGAGACTCAGTGGATGAGACTTTGTACATGATGCTGTAGATTTGAATCACTTGTTCAGAAAGAATTGTTATTACTTTTCAAAGTTTTAGATATATTTATAAAATTTGGGGTTTTTTTTATTCCATTAGCTTTTGTTATCCTATTTTCCAGTTAAGAATTTTAAATTGTTTTACCAGTAGAAAACTTCAATGAGTTCATATAAGATCGCTTGCTGCCTCCCTGGTTTGGGTTGATTTTTTTTTTCCTAGAACTAAATGATACAGAGTTAATGTGTATAGGTTTTCTTATGCGAACGGCTGTGTGGTGTTTAGCTGCCTGAAGGGTTAAACCACGACACTGCTAATGACCCTTTTGTCCCCCACAGCTATGAACCTTCCTCTAAACCAGCAACCATTTTCCTAAAAGACCATTAAATATTCAGTTTAAAACAAGTACAAAATTTCTGATGTTATGAATGATTTCCACGCTTCTCAGTGAGATCATATAAGACTCACTGCACTATCAGCTGCCCTGGGCCTTTCCACTAGCTCATGTTGCAGCAAAGTCATAGAGGCCAAAGGCAAAAGAGAGGCTGAGAATCTATGCAAGATTTGTAGCAATGGAGAATCAGAACTTTCACTAACCTTTCCAAATAGGAGTCGAGGTGAAAGTGCTTGCATCTTCACCCTGTGTGACTCTGCTGTAGGTGGCTCTTCATGCTGTTGAAAACAGCTGTCTCCATCATTACCATTTTCAGCAGCTTAGAGCCCTAAGAAACACCTATATTGTATTTCTTTTGACTCACAGTATTCATTTGGACTTAACCTCTGCCCCATAGTGCTAATCTTTCAGTCAATGTCAAGAGGATAACAAATAGTAAAAATGTACTTAAGAATAACTGAGCAAGTGTCAATGACAAAGGAATATCATAAAATTCTTCCCTGCAACTTATGAAGTGATGCAGCAGAACAGATTATCAGTCCATATTGGAGAATGAAGGCTTCTATGAAACAAAGGTGGTAGTGAGTGGAAATATTTTATATTAGACCAAAGGATTTATTTTATTTTATTTTAGATTTTTTTTTATGTCATAAGGAGATAAACAAGGAAACTAGTATGTCTACTAAAAAATGTTATTTCATAAACTGGAAGTGAGAATGTTTAAACTCTGGTTGTGGAAAGAAACATTATTTTGTTATTTGTTTGTTTGTTTTTAATAATGGAACTTACTTAGAGAATAAAAATGAAAAGTTTACACTGGACAATGAAGAGATTTGGAGACAGGGTGATAAGGATTTTTATAGCCTCTGAGACAATTTAGCACTTGTTTTAGTGTTCCTCAGGATTTTTAAATTACAATTGTAAATGATCAAAAAATATTTTTATTATTTAAATATTTTAAGGATATCTGTTGGTTTGGGGTTTTTTTTTCAGCTTTCAAAGCAAAGGCAAGGTTTTTATGCTCCATCATTTTCTGTTCTCATACATTTCAAAAAAATGGAATGTCATTATGTAAGTTTCTGGCTGCTTTATTTAGTAAAAACTTCTTATAAGTACTTTTTATCTGCAAGGACTTTTCTAAAAGGAAATAATTTATGAAACAATCAATAAATGCCAAAGACATACACAGCTTAATAATTGAATAGGAACTGTATAAACAAGTTGCAATTATTAAGAAAAATAGAAAAGATGTAAAAAGGCTTTTTGGAAAAGCAATCAAATTTTATTAAAATAAACCCATAATAAATGATTTATCTAGAAGAAAAGATCTAATCTTAAATGAAGAAAAATTTAAATTTTAAGGAGAAAGTTCAATTAAAATATGTGTATACACCATAAATGAAAACACTTTTAATGTTCCATGTAGGAGTAAGAAAGAATAAAAAAAATCCAAATATTGTAAGAGTTTAATGGGTAAGAGTTTGTATAAGTGGAACAGAATTTTTCTAAAACATAACACTATTCACATATAATGTAATTTTTAACTATCCATATAATCTTCAAAAAGATTATTTTTCGAATTGGGTAAAATGTAGCAGAAGTGTAAATATGTAATATGTATGTGTAAAAAAATGATAGGTAATTTTAACATTTCTTTCTGTCTTGACTCTTGAATATTATTATTCTAGTCCTGTTTCTTCAGTGATATTTAATGTAAACATAATTTTATGTCAGTATATCAGGCTTATTTTCTTGATATCATTAATTATTTAATCTTAAATTTTGCTAGAGGGGTATAATCAGGGATTGTTATCAGATTTTAGTGGCCTTCCACGACAGGGTTACAGTGTTGGTGGATAAAGGAAGAGCAACTGATATCATCTACCTGGTCTGGTGCAAGACATTTGGCACTGTCCTGCACAACATCCTTGTCCCTAAATTGGAGAGACATGGATTTGATGGATGGACCACTCCATGGATAAGGAATTGGCTGGATGGTTGCAGTCAACAGCTCGATATCCAAGTGGAGATCAGTGATGAGTGGTCTTCCTCAGGGGTCGGTATTGGGACCAGCACTGTTTAACATCTTTATCGGAGACATGGACAGTGGGATTGAATGCACCCTTGGCTGACAAAGTGTGCTGATGACACCAAGCTGTGTGATGTGGTCAACAAACTGGACGGAAGGGATGCCATCTGGAGGGACCTTGACAGGCTTGAGAGTTAGGCCCATGCAAACCTCATGAAGTTAAACAAGGCCAAGTGCAAGGTCCTGCATATGGTTCAGGGCAATCCCAAACACAAATACAGGCTGGGTGATGAGTGGATTGAGAGAAGCCCTGTGGAGAAGGACTTTGGGGTGTTAGTTGACGAGAAGCTCAAAATGACCGAGCAATGTGCATTTGCAGCCCAGAAAGGCAATTGCATCCTGGGCTGCATCAAAAGAAGCATGACCAGCAGGTCGAGGGAGGTGATTCTACCCCCCTACTCAGGTGAGACCCCACCTGGAGTACTGCATTCAGCCTCTGGGTCCTCCAGTGTAAGAAAGGACACTGACCTGCTCGAGTGGGTCCAGAGGGGGTCCATGAAGATGATCAGAGGGCTGGAGCACCTCCCCTATGAGGACAGGCTGAGAGAGTTGAGGTTGTTTAGCCTGGGGCAGAGAAGGCTCGGGGGAGATGTTATAGCAGACTTCCAGTACCTAAAGGGGGCCTATGAGAAAGCTGGAGAGGGACTTTTTACAAGGGCATGTCATGATAGGATGAGGAATAATGGCTTTAAAGTGAGAGAAGGTAGATTTAGATTAGATGTAAGGAAGAAGTTCTTTACTGTGAGGGTGTGAAGCACTGGAACAGGTTGCCCAGAGAAGTTGTGGATGCCCCATCCCTGGAAGTGTTCAAGACCAGGTTGGATGGGGCTTTGAGCAACCTGGTCTGGTGGAAGGTGTCCCTGCCTATGGCAGGGGAATTGGAAATACATAAACTTTAAGGTCCCTTCCAAACCAAACCATTCTATGATTTTCTGATACTATCATATACATGAAAAGCTTACAGTAGGGAGAAAAAACTAATTGTTAGTGTATATACTGAAAACCCAGTAATCCAATGAAAAATGTATCTTTCTCAATGTAGAGAATCACATTACTATTATATGGTCCTTCTATGTGTTCGTTAGTTTAAAAAAAAAAAAAAATAGCAGAATATGGAAATACTCTGAGATCCAGTAGGTCCTATAGGTTGTTGAGGACAGACACATTCTTCAGCCATAAAACCATGCTGGGATGAGGGATCAGTATTTCTCTTGTGTGTATTCTTCAGATAATTTATAGCTGTAGCTATTTAATCTATTAAAAAAATAGTTAATAGATAATATTCCAAATAATCAGCTTAGAACTAAAACCCGAGGAAAATTAATTCTCTGGATGGTCCAGGAACTCCCCAGCCAGTCACGTTCATATACAAGATAATGGACAGGTTTGAGAAAATGAAGGGACTTGGTACTAGGTGACTATCTGATTTCTTAACAGCATTCACAACTTGATTAACTGGTGCTGATTGAACTCTCAGCAACACTCACAACTTGATTAATTGGTGCAGGAGTTCTCTAGGTGGGAACTTCAGACTGTCCTGAAAGCTCCCTCCAGGCAGTGCAAGGACAAAGTTGTCTGTTTAACTGTGTTAACTAATGTCTTTAGTGGAGAATCTGGCCCTTCCTTCCAGAGACTCCCCTAGTTGGTTCCTGCTACAAAATGGATCAACTTGTATGTAGATAAAGGTCTTGTAATTAAGCCATACAAACCTCCTTCAGATGCAGAAATGGCCACATAGGGCAGTCTTTTGTACATACTTAAGAAAGTTAAGAGATGTTTTACATGTGAATTAAGAAAATCTATAGCAGTGGATCATACACGTGCTGAGGTGGTCACATAGGACTATGGGCCACTTGCAGTATGAGACTTCAGCAGGAAAGTCAGACCTGATCCAGCTGAAGTTGCTGTTACAGAATGTTGCAACAGAACTCTCATTTTCATCTGGACAGTGACTAACTGTCCTGTTTCAGACATTCCCCACATCAGAGTTACCCTATACAAAGGACGAATAAATCAACTTTGTTTGTTTGTTTGCTTGCTTTTAAACAAACTGTCCATAATGTTTGTGCAACAAGGAGAGAAATTATATGACAACTCCATAAGGATGTCTATTTAGTTATAGGTGAGTTGTATGGGACTATTTTCATAATTACTGCAATGTTTACAAATAAATCCACAGTGACCAGACTTTATCTTACTATTATTACTGTTGAGTTGCATTGTATCCTTGTTCTGTGCATTTTATCTATGTGTAATCATCACCCAGATTCTAAACCTTGTTCTTAGATGTTTCTGCAATGCTTAATATTACACAGTTTTAGTCTACCATTCTTAAATGCTGAAACTGCAACACCTATCAATATTTTATGGTGGGATTCAGTAAAGCTAAACCAACAGTGAACAAAGGACATGAATCATCATGAAATGAACCATCGTGGAACAGTTGTCTATTTACATATTTGCTTTTGAAATACAATTCAAACATTCTTTGCAATGATAACTACTTAAAAAAAGTCATAGGGGAAAGGGAGTTTTTCATAAAATTGTATGAATTCAGGAAAATAAAAACAAAATGCAAATGGAGTTGAAAATAAATCATAAAGGTTAAAAAATAAATTATAAATGTCAGTCTCTAGAGACCTGAAAGAGAGTGAAATATTACACCTATAATTTTTTGTGCAAGACACCTGCTTTAACAACCATAGTTACCAACAGAAAGAATCTTGCAGACATTAGTGGGAGTTATGTTAGGGATTTTTATATCAAATACAGAACACCTCATGAAATATATCTATGTTCACCTAGTTCCATTTGGTTTTAAAATAAATATGCTTGCAAAAACCCTGTAGGATTAATTTTCAAAGCTAATAGAAGGCTTATTTAGCATGTCTGTCAAGAAAACATTTGAATGAGAAGGCAAGCAAAATCTGAGATTGTTTTTGGGAATGAAGAGTAACATCTGCCATTTTAGTTACAGTAATCAGACATGTCTTCTAAAAGACTCTAAATAGCATGTACCTGTTAAACTTTCAAAGTAATCCATATGCCTTGTTATATAAATAATTCCGTAAGTATTGCACTCCAAAAAAGAATATATTATTAATGAAGCCAAAACATAATTTTTGCAAATGTGTACACTTTAATATACATGTATGGTAATTGAATCCTTAGAATAATTACTCTAAATATTTAATGTTAATTCAGAATTTAAATTATTATTACATAATTATATTTTTCAATATTAATAAAACTGTATCAGAAGAATATAAAATGTTTTTTAGAAAATTTTATCATGTATACCGAAGTGCTGAAATAAAAACAATTTCAGTCAGTAGGATTTTGGGATCTCAATATCTTATGGTGTCATAACGATCCAATTCCTCTCCTGCATCCTATTTCAGGCTTTAAAAATCTGTCACTATTCAAGCACTGCCAGTTTTCACGGTGAATGTCTGAAAACAATGTGATGGGAATTTAAGTCAGCACCACCTTATGCATTTGTTGTTTTATTGAAGTCACCTGTTTATTTCATTGATCCTGCTGACTGTGTCATAGGAAACTATGGTAACCTAGGGGTCCTAGACTTACATTAGAAATATTCTGGTTGATATGAAGTGTTAGCTTTGCAATGCTAATTCTTGACAATGTCTAACTTTAATGTCTTTCTCATGGAAATTAAACCCTTGATAATTATTGTGCCGGTAAATCAGTACAGTAAAATATTTGTGAATCAATAGATTGAGGTAGTTTGTGCCCAGATTCCTAATGCCCCTCTAGGGGTTTACTGGGGCCGTGGGAGGGGAGGAAGCTTTAGAGGGTAAGATATTGTTTATCTGGTGCCAAATGCCTCTACTACAGAGATGGTTCATAACTTTATAAAGAAAAGATATCTCATAAACCTTTCCTTCCCCAACTCTGGACTCTTGTATGAAGAACCATACTGATCTTTTATCTGTCTCAAAGAGGGGGTAACAAATTAGTGTCCCCATCTCCTCAGTATCTCAGCCTTATTACTGTTCCTCCTTGTGTTTTTCTGAATGGCTCTCTGGTACCTGATGACCAACCCACCTCCCAGATATGAGTTTGGACAAAGTGCAAGGTAACATAGTGGGAAAGTGTTAAAATTGGTTCAGTAACTGCAGCAGTAATGCTGGGAGGACATTTTAAATGAACAGATGACAGTCCCTCTTCAGGTCCTTTCCCTTAAGGAAGCAGGTATTTGAACAAGTCTA
>VYZV01016312.1:62875-87525 GCA_013401275.1 Pandion haliaetus
TGTTAAAAAATGTAGATTTATACAAAAAGTCTGAATGGAAATTGGTTAGGTCTTGAAAACATCCAAACCACTGAAAAATATTCTTTCTTTTTGTCTGCTTCTAATGAACCCTCTTTCTCCAGCAAAACTACAAGTTTATGTGTTTCTCTTTACTTTTTTATTTTGCATACCCAAATGCTGAAGGGATCCTTCCTGCGTCATACAGTCTTTTACAATTTATGAAAAGGAGTAATGCCTTTCTAACATCATATTCATTATTGAAACTATTAATTACATAAAGACTCATTCCCTTCTATGGCAGTGTGCTCCCCTCCCCCAGCCTGACCTGTATTTCCCATAACTCTGCTAAAGTGATAACCACCAGTGACAGTTGTAATGGATGTGTCTGGTCAGGATGGCTGCATCTGGCTCAAAGCAGATTCAGGGGAGACAGGTAGCAACACAGTACCCAAGGACTAATTTAAACAGTGTGCCCACCTAACCACGGTGCTAGTCAATGTCCGACTCAAAAAAATTTGGAAGAAACTAACATCTGTAGTTAGCATGCCCAGGAAAGTTTGAGCTCTCCTGCATGGCAGAGGGCTGCACACCAGGATCTTCCCTTGAGTAGGGACACCTCTCAGGGTTACTTCTTGAGGTTGAGAGATTCCTTGCTGCAACAGAGTCTCGGTAAGTGATTAATAGCATGCTAAACTTTGAAATCTTAGCTAAGTGATATAAAGGATTGATTGCGCACATAGAATCTTTTAGACATAAACCATTGACCAAGTCTGGGACTAGGATTGGCTCCAGCCACACCTAAACTTCCCTCTGAGAAGCAGTTTAGAAAGCGAGGGTGTCCTTTCTGAACCTCATGACTCAACGGAACGGTCTCCCTGACAGTTTTCTCTGACCCTGTCCTCTATGCAGTAAATACCAAGTGAACCTTGCCATTGAATCTTTTTAAACCACTGTTGAATTCATTATCAAACTTTGTTAAATTGCTGGTTTATGTCAATAAACATATTGCTACTTCTCTCTTAAGAGTGAAGTGTGTCAGTCCATCTGCAACACCTTCTACCACAAGAAGTCAAGCAAAAGTTACAGTACAAATCTGTGGTCATGAAGAATTAGACAGCTCTAGTCTTCATTTATAGTCTCTGCACAGACAAGACAGAGGATATGACTGCTTAATTATGTATAGCTAATGGATATAATAAAAATCCTATACCAAACTGCATGGGTCTTAGACAATTTAAATTGTTTTTAAGCTATGTATGCTATTTTAATATATTAAACTATTTCAAAGCCACATTTCTGCCACAATCTTCTGCTCTAATTGCTATTGACATTATAATTTGTAAGTATGTGATTGTTAAATTGTTTGCCATATGTTCCTAGATATTCCTTGCAAATTATCTCTTCTTTTGTTCTCAGATAAATCAGTAGTGGTGGAGATTATTCTGCTGATGGCCTCGAAGTTCAGACTTGATTTCAGTCTGGACTGGTATAACTGTAAATCTAAATGAAAACATTAATTTCTGATTAGTAACTAACATAAATTCATTTGAGGTCTTTGTCATATTCTCAAAAGAACTTGTAATCAAAGCACAAAGCCCACATTATTCCTTGTTACACTTCTGGAAGACATTAAATTCACACCTTTGGTTTCATTAGCCTCAGTAGCAACTTTGAGCTGTAAGTTATTCCTAATATTTTTGACTACTCTCTTTGCCCAAAATTGAATTTGCTTTTGTTGCAGCTACAAAAGTTTCTATAATTTTCCCTTACCAACTGAACAAAGAAACGTCAGTTCTTGGCCTAGACATCTAAATTGCACGGAAAGTAAAAGTTACAATGTATGTCACAGTTTTGATGTCTTAGAATATGAGACCTTTTATTTTATGCACAAAAATTTCCTTCTTATTGAAATCAGAGAGACACAGAGAGGGGAGGGTGAGACCAGGTAGGTTTCTCTGGGCTTCTTCACAACAGTGAGCTACTTCCTCTGACATAAGGTGACCTATGCCAATGTTGTCAACATTTTTCTAGGTCCTTGATTACGCAGAAGATTGATTTTTGAGGAATTTCAGTTACTGCCAATGGGAAAATGTCAAATATAATTTAAATAAAACATCTTTTTTCTGAATATTTTTTACAACACTTCAAATTTTATAAACAATTTCATATTTCCTCTTTTGAGATTTCATAAATCTAATGTTTGACTACTATTATCTGGCTAATGTCTACTTCAATACAAAATGGCAAACTAAATTGTAAACATATTTTAAACAATATAAATCAGTTGTTCATAGAACTTGCTGGAGTTGCTCTGTGAGGCACATTCTTATAAATAGAAAGATAACCCACATGGGATTACTTAAGACATGATGTATTCACAATTTATGTGAAAACATTTTTTACTGGAAAATTGTCAGGATCATGCTGATGCCATTTAGGATAAGTCAACACGCGCTACATTCTTATTTTTGTTTTTGTTTTCTCTCAAGAGCAATATTCTAGTAAATTCTTTGGGAAAAGGCCCTTTAAGAGTGATTTTAAAGATTTTTTTTTAAATTACCTGCTTTTTCAGTCATATTTTAAAGATCAATGGTTATACCCAAGATAATTTCACTAGTTAGTGGACCAAGATATTTGCAACTTCATGAACATGACAAATACAATAAATATATCATTTGCACTATTCATTTTCTTCATTTCACATCATCTACCATTAGATCTTTCTCATTCTTTTCTCCCTCTGAACCATCTGATATCCATTCTGCCAGTCTTGCTTTAGATCCTACTATAGAAAAACATCCAACTTATAAAAGACTGTGATAGAATGATAATTTATTTCTGAAAAATTGATATCCCTAATTATAGTGGATAATTACATCTGGTAATTCATGGCTGTGCTAGCACCACATATTGAATTTTTTGTCCTGCTCAAAAGGATTAAGTAGCAGTAAGCAATTAAATGAGACTAGTCCTCTCAGTTATGTGTTTCTGTCCAGTGTTTTTTCTGTGTACTGGGTAAAACAAAAAATGCCAAATATAACTATTTTTCTGCACTTTATTAAGATCCATATATCCTTTTTTATTGAAATGAATAAATACAATTTCAGTGCTCCAAACTTGGAAAATTATATTTAAAATTAAACAAAAATATTAAAAGTTGATGTTGTTAAAAATGAACTATTATTTACATCTAACAAAGAGACATGAAGTTGGCATGTATTTGGGTGAAAAAAAGTGATGAATTATTAATACTTAGAAAAAGAAAAGAGAAAATCCTGTTTGTTTGCTCTTTTGCTTAATGTCTTTAGTTTCACGGCAGTATATCAAGGTCTTGAGGGCACTACCCTACCTGACTCTTCCCACTCAACCTCCCTCGGGGCCATCAGTCCCTGGCCATGACCCCACTGTGACAACTGAAAGAGTTAATATCTCACACATTGTGGTGGGGCAAGTTCTGGATAACAACAAACCCTGCATAGCAAGGAACCACAGGTGAAAAGAAGCCCATCAGCACAGATCAGCACAGGGCATCAGCAACAGGACAGGGAGGGAATACAGGGGGATATGCAGCTCCCTGTTCTGATACGCTGAGTGGGACAGGTCACCATGTATGGCCAAAGATCAAACAACGGTCACATCTGCAGGGAAGGAGAAGTTACTCCCCAAATGACCCCCAAGCCCACCGACCCATTTCCCAAAGGGTCTAAAAGCACAAACCGTGCATGACACCTAATTAGCCTAATGAGTTTGAGTGTCCACCTGAAGGAGGGGCAAGGAGATAATAAAAGGGCACAAACAGAAGCCCCCCACGCATGCCCACAGGAACTGGACTCCTGGGCTGACTGGACCAACACTGGACCCAGGAGAGGTGAAATCTTCCTCTTTTCTTTTCCTCTCTGTCTTGCTCTTTCTTTCTTTTTTCATAATCCCTATAACTCATCCCTTTTAGACATAAAACTGTTGACCAAGTCTGGGACTAGGAGTGGATCCAGCTACCCCTAGCCCCTTCTCTGAGAAAGAGTCTAGAAAGCAAGCGGGTCCACTCTGAACCTTGTGACTCAATGGCAGGGCTCTCCTTATTCCCTAAACTGATGTGTATGGTTACCATGGGTTACACGGTTTGCTAAGGTAGTTCCATGCCAATTCCTCTTGAGAGATACCCCACTACCTACTGTTACACCTTCCAAGTTCAGGCTGCTTCTGCCATGAATAAAACATTCAACTGATCATTTGGTGTCGTTTCACCTTAATTTAGCCCCAGGGAATTCCAAACTCAACACAACTCCCTGGTCTGTCCAGCCTGGGACATGACACCCCACACTCCAGGGCGTCAGTCCCTGCCCCAGTGATGCCACATCAGTGCTAGTCTCTAGGTCCCCTCAGACCTGCCCAGCCATAGGCCCTGACATGTTGGGCCCACCTGTCGGCCCATGTTCCAGCCCAGCTTCTGCCCATCCCTATCCCCAGGGCGGGGGCCAGTGCACAGTGCTGTGGCTGCCTCTGATGTCCTCTAGTCTTCCCTGCTTTCCAGCTGGGGTGGTGGGACAGGCCCTGGCTGCCAGCCTGTGTCCTGCTGCCCCATGGGAAGGCCCTGCAGCTGCTGGTGCCCTGACCCCAGGTAGCCACTGGCCCTCAGTGCACCCTGACACAGTAGAAAATATTCTCAATTTTTTTCCAAATTCTGGAGTTAAAATATTGGGGTTTGCCTTCAAGAGTTGCTTTCTTCCATCATAAACTTAAAAAAAGAAGAAAGATGAAACAAGTAGGTTTTCCTGCGTAAAGAACCTATGGATTTAAATTTTGGCATTGATTATCTATAGCAGCACTTAAATCTTGCATCCTGTTCTAGTTCATTGTCACCAATATATAAAGGAAAATTAAGACAGAAACCCTTAACCTATAATTGGTTACCAAACACATTCAACCTGGTGCAACTGGCTAATAGAAATATGAAATGGGATGAATATTTATATCTCTTATTAAGAAGAAAAAGAGAAAACATCAAGAATCACAGCTGACAAGGAGTGCTGATTTTCACTGTCTTTTTTTATCTCCATTTCTTACAATTTTCCAGTATATAAGCAATCAGTATTTCTTCTTTTTTTTTTTTTTTTTTTTTAATTTCTGTNAACTGTATATTCAGCAAAAAGAAGGAAGGAAACCAAACCCAGTATCTACTATGACTGGCCAGAAACTCAGTTTTATTAAAAATTAATCTAAATACTACACATGTGTAGTTAAGCATTTTCTTCAATGATGTGAGACAAAAAGATGTATGTAATGCATGGATAGGCAGTATTAACAAGCAACAGAAAATCCTTTACTGTTAATGTGCTGACAGGTATGTATATGTAGCAAAGAAGAATAGCGGAACCACTAAAAGGAGAATTTTGACTATTATATCTATAAAAAATGTGAATAAATGTAAGAATAATGTTTAACTGAAGCCAAATATATACTTATTTTTTGTATCAGTATACTTCAGATATGGATGTTGCACATGCCAAAGAAGTTGAGTTAGGAAAAAGTGTGTTAAATGATTTCTCGCTTAAAGCAAAGAATTTATTTATCTTATACTAACCCTCTATCACAGAAGATAAAGTTTACAGAAATAGACAGTTCATCCTTTTGGTAACTTTTGTGGGAGGACTGAGACCAAAAAGGCTTCCCTCATTGGATTGTAAGCAGAACTTTTTTTGTACACAATTCATAACTTCAGTGGAGAAACAGGAACAAAAATCTGGGAAACAAAAATATTTAAGATTGATGAAGCACCCATAAAAAAAAGAGAGGAATGTCTAAAATTAAGCATCATTGACAATGGAATAAGATAAAAGTAAAGCTACAGGGATTTAATAATTCTACACAAACCCAAGGAACTACAGCTGTCAAATACCCTTGGATTCTTCCCTTCTAAGTACATTAATTTTGCTCTCTATTAATAGCAAAGAAGTTCCTCAATGACAAGTCATACAGTCCTCCTTTTGGCTGCACAAGTCTTTCCACATGAAAATAAGGAGACTTGCTATTCTTCTCACTGGGATGTATATATCTTTGCTTTTGACCAATACTTGAGAGACCACTGTGTAATAATGTCTTAATTTACTCAATGGTGATATTCCATGAAATGCTGGTGAATAACTTCAACACAGTAACTTTCTGGATGGTTTTTAAAATACAAAAATTAATATATGAAATCTAAGATATATTTTTATTTAACATATCTATGTAATGTATTATGAAATCTGTAGCATTGTGACCACTTCCTTCTTTCACTGAGGAGAAGAAAATGTTATGAAAAAATAATATCACATGACAATCCACCTATTTCCTAGCTTCACATGATGCACCTATAAAAATTTATGAAGTGGTGAGGTAGAAGAAATCAATGGGTAGAAGCTGGACTCTAATATTGTAGGAGAGTTGAGGTTGGAAGGGACCTGAGGAGGTCTCTAATACAACCTGCTGCTCAACGCAGGGTTAGCTCTGATATTGGAACAAATTGTTTAGAGTTTGTTCCAGTTGGATCTTGGAATCCCCAAGAACAGAGACTGCAGAACTTTTCTTAGCAGCCTTTTCCACTGCTTGCCAATCTATTTTTTTATCCTTATTCCCAGTCTGAACCACTCTTGCTTCAATTTATGCCCTTTTACTTTCATCCTTCCTCCTGACAGCTCTGGGAAAAGCTTCACCCTGCTGGCTTGGTCACAAACTCCTCTCAAAGCTGTCCCTTCTCCAGGCTGAACAAGCCCTGCACCCTCAGCCTTTCAGCAGAACTTGCTTTCGTTTATTCATGTACTGATGTGTTTCCAGCATTATATTCCCCCCAGCACTTAAGAATCATCAAGCATTCCCACCCTAAAAGTACAATCCACAGTAAAAATTTACAGTAACTATGCTACTAACCACACATTCAAATATGGGCTATATCAATGCAGAGTTGGTATAGAATAGAAATCAGATTGCATCTGTCACTGGCAGACAGGAACATCTGGAATTCTGGCTGAAAGATGTAAGACTGATGCAGCTCAAACTGTAAATTTGCACTAAATCTCTCAATAACAAATCAATTACTGAAAAAAACAATAGTTCAAGGTTTGGGTTTTTTTTGTTGTTCTTACTAGAGATGGAACTCTTCCCCACATATCAGACGGAAAAACAATTGTAGAAAGATATATATATTAGACAATAGCATGAGGGTCAGCCTATCTGGCTGAGCAGTCAGTGCATAGCCTGCACGTTTTTCAAATATTTTCAATAGAGCATGTGGCTATTACACAGGTTTGATGCAGTAAGGTTTGGGGCATTCAGAAAAATGAACCTGCTTATGGAAATAATTTGTGGAAATAAACTTTCCACATTTTTGTCAGAGAGTGTATTTGTTATAATAAAAATAACATAATACAGGATGGGGGTGGAAGAATGGTATCTTCTGCTGTTAGCATAGCTGTTGCTTGATATATTGTTGTTTCATGGCCAGTTTACCAGACCAGTTTGTTCCAGTTTGCAATGCTAAAGTGAGAACAAATGAAATAGAAAAATCCACAAAAACCTAAATCAAAGTTTTGATTTTATTGTAAGACAATACAGAACTTCAAATCGCATTTTTTCAGAATTTTTGCTTTTATGACTTTCCAAGAATGTTCCTAAAATGACACTTGTTACATTTCGTCCTGGAATCTGTCTAAAGTTGGAGTCTCCCAAATATTCCTCAAAATTAAATATGCAAAAGGATGTAATATATTACAATGTTTTCCTTGTGGATTGTGTCTTAGGATGAATGTGGATAAAGCAAAAACTCCTGATACCTCTATTTTCTCTCTTTAAGTCAAGTATGCATATTAAAGCTTTAAAAAGGATTTTCCCTTACCAATTTAATTAATGCAGACTCCTGTGTAACCTCACTAAGCTGTTCTCTTTGCTACAAAACCAAACCAAACCAAACCAAACCAAACTAAAACAAAATCCCAATATCCAACCCAAAACAAGTACTGAAAATGGTCACATTACCATCTTACATGTCTGCTCATGCTACTTTTTTATGCCTTCTGCCTGTTCTTATTTTGCAACCAGTACTGTGTCTGGCATTTTCCTTCTGCCTGACCTAAATCTCATATTATTGATAAGTAAGTCCTCTGTTCTAATGTTAAACTAGCAAAATGATCACATTATTTTTTATGCTGTTCTCTGACATGCCACAGAAACATCAAAGAAATATATATCTTTAAATTGGAACTAAAGAAACCTCTATGATACCTTTTGAAGAACACTTTATGTAATATTATTATCCAGTATATTTTGCTCTAGTAATACTTTGTGGTATAGGTTATACCTAAAGCTCTTTGATGTAGTATTTCACCTCCCACTTACCCTTTCACTCCCAAGTCCTTTTCTGTTCTTTGAAACTTGCTGCTGATTGTAGCTGGTTGATACTTTTATACTGAATAGGATTAGGTTTTCTTTTGTTGTGTTACTGCCACTGGACAACTGAGAGTTCCGGCTAGATATTGGTAACAGGAAAGTGAAAACTTCTTGATCTTTTAAGCAGAATTTATGTTGTCTAAGCTTCTAAATTTTGGATAGCCAGTAAAGGATAATAATTTAAACTGCTTTTAACTTAACTGATAAATGTCCCTTTTGGTATGATTCATTGTTTCCTAAAATTGGAATATGAACTGAGTGAGATGAATCATGTTTTGGGAGGTTCTACTCGCCACTTAGATTACAGATGTAGATTAATCAACTATTTTTGAAACAACAGTTTTTACTGCACTTTTCTTTTCTCCCTAACTACACAATATTTTTTTCCAGTTAAACTCATTCCATGTTTTTTCTGTTGGCTCCATGCCAGAAAAAAAAGATTCCTGGAAATGATACAAATCCAAAACTCATCATTCATAATTAACTGTATCTGAATGTATTGTTTTATATTAGGAATGCAGCTGCCTTAGCATGATCTGATCTTTTTTATTTTTTTTTTCCAAAGCAAATACTTTTATTGTATTATTTGCAGTAACTATACAAGACTATTCTCCTTTTCATTAGAGGAGCTGAATTCATCTTTCATTACTCAGTTTCTTTTCTAGAGCAAAATAAAGTGTGAGAATTATGAGGAACATAACTGGTTTTGCCATAGATTCTTTTTATGGTCTTCTAGGGACAACCACAAGTCTATGGAAGGCTGCACTAGATGTACAGTGCCATTCTGCAATCAGAGTACTCCATGTATTATCTAATCTAATCTACCCTTCCAGTCAATGAAATTTAGTATCTTGTCCAGAAAAGGTGTTTGGTTTGGCTTTGTCCTTAAGACAGGGATTTGTTTTATTTCCTGTAGCTTTAATTTTGTTTCCATTTTAAACATATTGCTATGGTTATGCTTTTTGTATGTTCAGAAATTCTCTCTCACTCCCCCTTTTTCTTCTTTTCAAAATGAAAGAGAATGAGATTCTTTTCACTTCCATCATGCACAAGTGTTTTTAACTTCTGTCTTTTTTTCTTCCTAGGATCTTACAGCAAAGATCAGCAAACTAAAAAATCACTGTAAATTGCTACATGCTATTGTTGCTTGCTTTAAAAGCTATCTAAAATGGAATCTTACATAATAAAGTTGACAGTTATAATCCAAGGCATCTCTTCCTCTGTTTTAGCACTTCTAGTAGAATAATGCTGTAGAAGAAATACATAACAAGCCAGTAAGCAATAATGTTCAGAGAATTTTAGATGAACATTAGTGATAAAACCCTTTAGGAGTAAAGAAGCTACTGAGACAGAGGTAAAGAATAGAACCCTGCTTCTACCAAAATAAGCTAAAAAGCAGGAGACATATGGATTAATGTTACTGTGCATATGCTAATTAAAATGAGGTATTTTGCCAATTAAAAAGATTTATGACCAGGACTGAGGCTGCCAATTTTGGTGATGATTCACAAAACCAAAATAATTTACCCCTCTCAAGTCTGCAGCTTGTTCAGCTCTGCAGGACAAACAAGTATTCACTTATTTTTGTCAGAATAAGGAAATCTAAGATGTCAAAGAAGGGAGAACGGTGATTTTCTGTACAAATATATTCTTTAATTTACTTACTTAAGGAGTATATAACATGCAAATGTTGAATCAAACTACTTTCCACCATACCAGCCGAAATGAAACAAAGAAAACTGTAAAGCCCCACATGAATATTATGGTAAATAGAATTAAAGTCAGCTTGGTTTAGAAAAGAATAGATTCCCAGTCTTTTCCTATTGAGAGCCATCTCTCTTCCCATTAATAAAGGGAAGAATAGAGAGTTTATCCCTTAAAACACCATGTAGGTGGTTAAAGAAATTAAATCCTGGCATGATTCGAACCCAGTAAAGAGAGTTCAGCAGATAGTGAAAGATTATTACAAAACAATTTTCACTGGATTTGTGATAGTCCAAGAAACAGCAGAAAGGACAAAATGAAATCATAACATCTTACATGTTAGTATCGAAGTTTACAATACTCTGAAAGTGCTAGCTGAATCTGCAAAAGGGGATAGCAGAAATCCAAAGCTAGCATGAATAAGGGAGTCCCTGGCAGTGCTAAATGGATAACTAATGCATAGCTATTAAGGCTGTGAGAGTCTATGACACTTATTGCATTACTATAATTAAATGGATCACAAAGAGTTCAAACGAGTAAAGACAAGATTCCTCTAGCTATTTTAACAACAACAAAAGAGTATGGAAATGATCCAGGAAACTGCACTGAAAAAACAGACTTTGCTGATGAGCTAAATTAATTTTTGGTAGGTGAGGGAGTTGACTGAGACCTAATTCACACCTAACTTCTCTAATAATCTCTAGTGTCATCATTCCTCTAGATAATATAAGTAACTAGAACAGGGAATTGTCAAGGAGGAACATAATACCATATTATATGATGACACCACAACTGGTATAAGCCTGAAGCATAGTTCTTGGTGTTTATACAATACCTTTTAGCATAAACTCTACCAAAACTACTATGTTTCCATTTTTATTATTTTGAGAACTGCAGTTACATGAAATATTAGAGAGAAATCAAATCACTGTGATTTCTCCTGAGCTTTACTCAGTTCCCACAAACAGTTATTTGGAGAATAGTAACATATTCAAATTTAATGTGCTAGGCAGAGATTTAGTAATGGGATAGCCATATCACTAATTAATATCTAGTAAAAGCCATAAATATTATTAAAGGAAATAAGTTTTGGTTAACTAAATCAAATGAAGAATAAATTGTGTCCATTTCTCAGTTATTTTTCTACTTTAAAAAAGAGTGCATTAATTAATTCTGAAAGGGTTAAAGGTTGTATAGACTTGGGAAAAGAGACATCATAGTATCAAGAAGGTGACAACGGTTTGCTTTCCTGCATCTTCATGATCATGAGAAGTACTGATTCCAGCAGTTTAAGTGGTATACTACCTGAAGAGGTACTTAAGATTTGCCTGATATTTAACTTCAGTGACACCACTCAATGAAAGAAAAAAAAAATCCTTGGCAAAAATGCTGTTCTTCTGGATCTCTGTGTTTTGCAATAGGGCATTAACAACTCCAACTATAATGAAATTTTACACACCTCTCTGTCGTGATTTCAGCCAGACGGTAACAAAGCACCACGCCGCTGCTCGCTCACTCCCCACACTCCCACCTGGTCAGGGAGGGATAAGGGGAAAATATAAAGGCAGGCTCGTGAGTCAAGGTAAGGACTGGGAGGGATCACTCCCCACTTATGGTCACAGGCAAAAGACAGGCTCAACTTGGGGAAGAAACAAAAACAATTTGATTGAGTATCAATCAAATCAAAACAAGGATATCAGAAAGGAAAACGAAACCTTTAGAACACCATCCCCCCTTACCTCCCTCCTTTCCGGCTCAACTCCATTCCTGGTTGTTTCTACCTCCTCCCCCCGGCAGCACAGGAGAACAGGGGAAGAGGGAACGGGGATTGAGGTCAGCTCGCCACACATTGCCTCTGCTTCTCCTTCCTCCTCAGGGGGAGGATTCCTCACTTGTTCCCTGCTCCACCATAGGGTCCCTCCCACAGGAGACAGTCCTTCACCAACTTCTCCAACGTGGTTCCTTTCCGTGGCCTGCAGTTCCTCACAAACTTCCCTGGCGCAGGTCCTTTCCGCGGGCTGCTCTCCAGTCTCACACTCCTCCAGCACGGTTTTTACCATGGAGTTACGGCCATCTTTGGGAGCCTCCGCTGCACCATGGACCTCCATGGGCTGCAGAGGGACAGCCTGCCGTCTCACCATGGGCTGCAGGGCCATCAGCCTCCTCAGGTGCCCCTCCTCCCCCTCCTTCTTCACTGACCTCCGTATCTGCAGAGGGATTCCTCTAACATTCCAATCCCACTGCTCACTGCAGGTTCTCCTTAAATCTGTTCTCCCAGAGGCTCTACCACCGTCACTGCTTGAGTCGGCCTGGGCCAGAGGCGGGTCTGACTTGGAGCCAGGGAAGCATCTAGCAGCTTCTCACAGAAACCACCTCTGCGGCCCTCTCCCCCTCTACCAAAAAAACCCCATGCCACACAAAACTGTAACACTCTGTAAGATTGATGTCTTTGAACATGTATGAAATTATTGAAATACAGTATTTCACCTAAGATAGATGATTTTATGGCACAAAAATCAAAAAATGGATAGCTATGACTATTTCAAGCTGCTATATACAAGACAGCCAGTTATATTCAGGATAAAAAGTCAAACTAGTTTGAATGGAGATTGTTTGACAGCGACAATGTTTAAAACTAATTACAATTGATTTTTGAAAATTTTTGGACAATAGACCATCTTATTTCTTGATAATGTGTATTTTCCTGCATTACATTTTTACATATTGGAGACATTTTATCTAGACAAAAATATTTGTCTGTCTATACTGGGTCTTATCTTCATAAAGGTGCAAAAGTAAAGTGTTTTATTTTTTTCCTGCATAGGAGTTAAATATTTTCTAATAAATACCTGAAAAAGCCAAGCTTACACTTTCTGCATTATGTTCTTGAAAAATGTAGTGAAAAGGGAAGAACCTCTTTTACCTCCTCAAAATCTCGTGAACAATTATGTGTCCAAACATTACTGCTGATACCACATATACCATTGATTGTTTGTCAAACATGCACATATACGCTTAAAGAATTTCCAAGGGAGGTTGAATAACGACATATTTTTCACTACCGGGGGAAAAATAAAACCCCCAAACCAATAACGAAAAAAAAAAAAAACCACAAAAAGCAAAACGTATTCTTTTAAAATGGTAATTTGCTTCCATGCAGTGCAGGAAAATAGTCACTTTGTTTAAGAATTTATCAAAATATAGTACCACCTTTTGCACCTTCAGACAGTTGTTTCTTTTTTTTTAATTACATAATATGGTCTAAATATAATATTTTTGCTATCTTCCGATGAACAAATGAAACAACAGACACCTTCTTTACCTTATACATTCGCTTCCAAGTCTATTTTTTACATAAAAGATCTTTCTTTCCCCCAGGAGAAACATTCACTTTTCAGAGACAATATCATGTTGTCAACAAATCTTTTTTGTGATGAAAATCACTACTAAATTTGGGCTTCAGATTTATGACACAGACCTTGTGTCCCTGTGATGATTTTCATAAGAAACAGACACAAAAGGCACTGATACTTAAAATCACGAGGTGTGTTCTTACATCTTTGTGGAATTCTTTTGATTTCAGTAGGCTTTTTATCAGACGCTACAGTTGTATACTGCAAGGCTGTAGTCATACACTGCTGCAACACAACAGCATATGTCTTCTTTTTGGTAAAATATATTCCAGTAGCAGGTGAACTGGAGCTAACTGCTTTAAGCCTGCATCTGTCACTAAAATAGCATTTTTCCTACAGCTGTCTGTGCGACCACTTTTCAATAGCCTTACTCCAGAGGATTATTTTGTCAGTACTTAATACTTATGTTGAGAGAGGTAATTCATTGTGTATACCTTGTAACATTTTTTGCTTTGTTACATTCATATTTAAATTTTCCTGCTTATATTTTAGTGCATTCCAGTATTTTCATCTGTTTTAAAAAAACCCAAAAGATTTGAAACTATGTTAAAAAAACCATCCTCTAGGCAAATATACCTATATATATAGGTACATCATTCCTATTGTTTAATGGAGAAAATCACCATTAACACCTCTGAAAAGCTGATATTTAGGGTACTAGCTAGTCTTATTTTCCCATATTGAACTTGTCCCTAGGGATATATCATTTACATGTATGCAGAGAGGCATTTCTTTATGTCTTAGGTGTATAAACTAGTGCTCCTTGTAACCATATAGCCCTGTAATGCGACACGATTGCCATTGCTGGTAGCAGGCCATAAGCTTTGTAGTGGATTTGCAATTATCAGACTTATGCTGGCTGAACTTGAACTGTCTGTAGCTTTGTCTCAGCTTGGTTTGGCTGTGACAGCAAATTCTCTAATTGAGCAGGGGATTATGGCTAATTTGTTTTACTTTTGTTTATCTTTCTGTAGTACAGCCATAGTTTTATATAGCAAGCACTATGTAGAATGAGATATTTAGAGCTCTAACACAGTGATGTAGAGAAATGCAGGCTTTGAGAAGCTGAGGCATAGGATGTGACGTATAGTGCAGGCATGGGATGAGAAGGGATGGGTCACAGGCCCAGAACTGGAGGCACCATGGCTATGGGTTTAGAGCTAACAAAGAGAAACAAAGAAATTATATCTAACATATGTAAATGTCACATTATATAGTAAATTTGGATGTAACCTGGAGCTGTAGGCCAAGGGAGAAAGAGAAAGGTGTAAAAGTGTGTTAGCAAACACATAAAAATAACACCAAGTCGATCCTAGAGGGCTAAAGAAGAAACCATCAACATGAACGTCATATTCCTCCTCATGAAGGACTCCAGATGCTGATAATTCATCATAACACTCCCTTCTCTTTGGTGTGAAACCACAGACCTTAGGCCCAGAGGAGCAGAGGAAGGGTGAGCACAACACCAGGAAAAGAGGTAGAAACTAAGTGTGTGTAGAACAATTTTAGCTGCATCATTACTCTTTCTTTTTTTGGTAACAATTAGATCTGGACAAATAACAATTACACGGTCATGATTTCAATTATAGTAACAATAAATTGTTGATTTTATTTATATACTTACATATATGCTTCCTCTTTGCCCAAAACCAAGATTTTGAGCATAGCATCCTTCAGGACCTAATTCACTACATTCAGTTTGTTCTAATTACTACTGTTGACCTAGTGGAAACAAGGTAAGTAGAGCACTGTTAGTTAGTATAATAGTAACAAAAGAAAACCTTACTTAGGCAGAAGAATTTTTGTTTAAATCTTACAGCTCTCTCAGATAAACAATATAAATGTCTTTCTATGGGAAAGAGACCCAGTTATAAAATCTACACGGAGTTTCCTTTCACAGCTTCTGCTGTCAAGAATAAATCTTATTTGTTAATTTCATGTGCCAAAAAATAGCAAAAAATTATATTTGTGTGGTGCAACCATAATTCTATATGGGTAGCTGTAACAAACAGTTACTCTATGCACAGTAAGATATTTGATTGCAACAGAGTGACATATTGCAGAGAAATTCAGACCTGGTTTGATAGCAGAGGCCATGAGAAGTGGAGACACAAGCTGCAGCCTGTGGATAACATTCCACAGTTTGTGGAAAGCTTCATGCTCTGTAGTCTTCTGATGTGTTATAATCATCTGCTTTTATGGAGAACTGAAAGGCAATATTGTTCTTGAATTAATGTGAAGGATTACAAGTATTATCACAGTACAGAACAATGTATTCAGATGTCTGTGCAATATATGTTTAAGTGGACATGAAATTAATAAACATTAATTTAATAAAACACAGGGTGACAAAGAAAAGTATCTCTCTAAGTCTGGTGGAATGCCTCTGTAACTGAAAGGGAAACTCCCAATTGAATTTATCTTGAGATCTAATTTATGAAAATTTCTATAATTGAAAGGGGAATCTGAAAAATTTTGAACAGTTTTCATCTACTCTCTGAATAAGAAGGGAAAGACACGGTAATAATCCAGTGGCTAATTAGAACCTGTTGCTCTGCAGTTATAATGATACCTATATTCTAAAGAATAAGGTATAAGAGAAGGTCAGATATCAGATGGCTTAACAGAGTAATCAAAATAAAAGTGTCAAAAGTAAAAAATGGAATTAAAGAAGGCCAATTGCATTAGACAGAAAGAACATAAAAAGGGGTGGGGATAGGAAAATTCTAACTGGCAACACTGAATTTCATCTTTACTACAACAGACTTTCAAACATTCCAGAATTCCAAGTAGAGCAACAGAAGATCCTGTTAGTCTTAGTTTTAACAAAAAATAAAAATTGAAACATTCCAAGAATAGGTATTCTAGTTACACCTTAATATTTCTTTGGTAAAAGTATGTCTTGGGCATTATTTCTATTCTTTCTAGCATAACAGCCATTTGTCCAATAGATGAGAAAACGACCAGTGGAAATTGGCAAAAAGCCCAGTCCTGAGTTCAGAAAAGTCCTTCATTTCTAGATCTACCTACATTTCAAACACTTCAGAGGTTATGCTAAGGGAGGCTTTCAGGGCATATTTTTTGCTTGCACTGAAAGTTTCAGTCTTTTGGGCTTACCCTCTCCCAGAATTAGTATCTGATCTTATGGGCAGCTTTTGGGAGTGAAGCAGCAAATGTATACTAGACTAAGTCTGTTAATACAATGATGCCCCAAGGTAAAGCATTTTTTGTTCACTTGCAGAGGAGTATTAACAGAGAGACACAAAGAGCTACTCTACAGAAGCTGCTACTGCAATTCTTTTCCTGTTGAGAAGTCTTTTAGTTTTTCTGTCCTTTAGCTCCGTATTCTTTAGAATGTACAATAGTCCTTTCCAGTCCCTCAGGGGTATATTTAAGACAGGCTTATGAAAAGGCTGTTAGATGTTTTGAGCTTTTATTAGTGCAAGCTATGTACATATATCAGTTGTGTGTGCACATGAAGTTTACAATGAACATACTAAATACAGCATTGATAAATGATGAACAAATTGAGAAAGAAAATTAACCCACAAAACCAATAACCAGAACAGCAGACAAACATGTTATTTTTAGCATAATGTACATGCATTATTCTAATATATATTATGTCTACACAAGATTGTGATTTATGGTGTAATCCATGGCTATTCCTGCCAACTATTATCTTTTCTCTTTATATCATCTTATTCACTGTTATGTAGCATAGTAGTTCATGAGGTTTTGGACTGTCTCTTTGACCAAGCCCAAGACTAAGAAGGTTCTGAGTTCCAGCAGCACTTTCCTTATTGGTATATCTTTTTAGAATATATGGGAGAGGCAAGGGGGCAGGGGTGGGGGGAACTTCTTTTTTATTTGGTAGTATAGATGTGGAAAGATATTTGCTATGAAATTTCAGAACAGCACTAGAGTAACCAAATTCTTAATAATTTAGGGAGCGAAACAGCACAAGCTTGAGAAGTCTCTCCAGCTACCACTTGGAACAGATTTTTTTTTTCCACCCATTGAAACATGTTACCAGGCCACTGTTTAAATCATAAAAAATAGATTATCAAGACACATTAACTTTTCCACAATAATGATCACATCCTTATGCTCACTGTGCTTTCTCCTTGATAATGACTCACTGCTGAAATGTTTGCATCGTACAATGCAATCTCTATTTCCTTTTCTATTATAATATTATAATTATTATCAGAGAGAAGCATGAAAATTAAAAATATTTATTTCTAACTCACAATCTAGTCATAAATATATCTACCAGATTCCAACTGTGTAGTTTTTTCTTTTACTTTGACTTGCCTCGCTTTTCTCCATGTATTAAGAAATATAGAGGTGTATGTAGAGGCATATTGCTTTTTACATGTAGGGCTACCACTTGAATGCCCACTGAGATCTGAATGAAGTTTATATAGTGGTTGCAGGTAATTTCATATGACATATCTTTCTTGTATAATTTGCAAGAACAGTAGGTTTGCGAGAGGTCGAAGAACAGAGACACAATGGAAATCCAGGTAAGCCTTATCCACTCCAGAAGTGTTCATATCACTCCATAAAGGTACACTTCAATTCATTAGAAAGAGAGAGTGAAAATGATGATAAATGTTGGTTATTGAAGCATTAAGCTCTGATCTACAGAGGTGCTCACTAATCATATAAGATTATTGCTTATCAAATTGGGAAAGATTCCCCTGAAGCCATGTGAAATATTATTGTTTGAACAGAAAAAACCTTACTTTTCAGACTTTGTCCTCTAGATATATATATAACATTGCAATACATGTTACATTTTTCACCACCAAAACACCAATTTAAATTAATATCATAGTAAGAGGTTTGGCCAAACTTTGGAAAATCTAATTAGCTGCAAACTTAGAGGTCCAAATTCCATAGCTAATGTGTTAGAAGTAGGACATTTTGGGATTTTTTTTTTTAATGACATATTCCGGTTTTATGCAACTAAACCAGTAATTGGCATAAACTCAAGTTACAGTCCAGAAAATTATTCCAACTATCATTACATTTGTGAGGTGCTTAAGCTCCTTATTATTTTACTTTTTCCTATGTGGGCATCATCAGGCATTTGCACTTCTGTTTTTGTGCATTTATGAAAATCCTAATCATAACACTGCTGTGTAGTTTGAAGTCTATTTCACAAATAACTATACCTCTGTCGTGGTTTCAGCCAGACGGTAACAAAGCACCACGCCGCCGCTCGCTCATTCCCCACCCCCTCCCCTGGCCACGGTGGAATGAGGAGAAAATACAAAGGCAGGCTCGTGGGTCGAGACAAGGACTGGGAGGGATCACTCCCCACTTATGGTCACGGGCAAAAGACAGGCCCAACTTGGGGAAGAAACAAAATCAATTTGATTGACTATCAATCAAATCAAAACAAGAATATTAGGAAGTAAAACCAAACCTCAGAACACCTTCCCCCCACCCCTCCCGCCTTCTCGGCTCAGCTCCATTTCCAGTTCTCTCTCCCTCCTCCCCCCAGCAGCACAGGGCAACAGGGGATGGGGATTGAGGTCAGCTCACCACATGTTGTCTCTGCCGCTCCATCCTCCTCAGGGGGGAGGATTCCTCACTTGTCCCCTGCTCCACCGTGGGGCCCCTCCCACAGGACACAGTCCTTCACGAACTTCACCAACGTGAGTCCTTTCTGCAGGCTGCAGTTCTTCAGTCACACACTGCTCCAGTGTGGGCTTTCCCATGGAGTCACGGCCATCCTGGGGGAGTCTCCGCTCCACCACTCACCTCCCTGTGCTGCAGGGGGACAGCCTGCCATCTCACCATGGGCTGCAGGGCCATCAGCCTCCTCAGGTGCCCCTCCTCCCCCTCCTTCTTCACTGACCTCGGTATCAGCAGAGGGGTTCCTCTCACATTCCAATCCCACTACTCCCTGCAGGTTCCCCTTCTTAAATCTGTTCTCCCAGAGGCACTACCACCATCACTGATTGGGTCAGCCTGGGCCAGAGGTGGGTCCGACTTGGAGCCGGGGGAGCTTCCAGCAGCTTCTCACAGGAGCCACCCCTGTGGACCCCTCCCCCACTGTGAAAAAAACCCACACCACACTAACCCAAAAACAACCTCCCTACTTTCTTTTATGATCCCCTCACATCAGACACTGATATTACGATTTCTGACACTGTAAGTATGATTTCTGGAAGTCTAAATTAAATTAGCTATCGCCTAAAAAAGTATAGTCTTATTCACAATACTCATTCTGTCTACACTATTTTGTCTATACCCTTGTACATATCCCAGTTTCTGAATTGAAATGCAAGTTCTTGTGCAGGGAGGTTCCTATAGGTATTGACTCATGGTATAAAATGCTCCCTTTCAGCCAGTTGCCACCTAATAAGGTCAAGTTGTTTTTAAGGAGTCACAGCTTAAGACACAGGCTTAAAGCAGTTACTGCTATATCACTTTTATTTCTGAGTTTGAACTTTGTGGACATACTCCATATAGGTAATTATAGGAAATGGCAATAATTTGGTTTTGTGAGCTGTTGATCCTACCTAGAGCAACATGTATGGCTTAAGCCATTTTCATGGACAGAGTTAAGACCTAAGTATGAGTATGAGGAGCAGACAATTCAGATTCAGAAATTCAGAAGAAAGGTGCTGTGCACCTGCTTTCCAACAGTTTCAAATTTTAAGCTAACAAGTGCAACACTCAGACATTACTTTTCTTCTTCCAAAATGAAGTTAGTATCTACAAATGGCATCTCAAGACATATTCATAACTCTCTATAAAGGTATAGTTTAATTCATTAGAAAGAGAAAGAGAGTGAGAATGGTGATAAAAATTAGTTGGTAAAACATTAAACTATGATCTGCAGAACACATAAAAATGGGAGGAATGGTTAATACAACAGGTGAATGTGCTTCCATGGCTGGACAAATGAGCTGACAGCAAATTCATGAAGTTCAGCAAAAGGAAATGCAAAGTCCAGCACCTGGAAAGAAATAACCTCATGCACCAGGACAGGCTGGGAGCTGACTGGCTGAAAATGACTCTACAGAGAATGACCTGGGTGTACTGGTGGACACCCAGTTGAACATGAGCCTCAATGAACCTTTGAGACAAAGAAGGCCAAGAGTCTCTAGGGCTGCATTAGAAAATGCATGGCCAGCAGTTTGAGGGATGTGATAGTTCCCCTCTACCAGGCACTGGTGAGGCTACATCTGGAGCACTATGTCCAGGTCTGGGCTCCCCAGTACAAGAGAGAGACATAACACACTGGAAAAAGTCCAGTGAAGGGTCACTAAGATGCTTAAGAAAGTGGAGCACCTCTCATATGACAAAAGTCTAAGTCACCAGGACTGTTCAGCCTAGAGAAAGCTCAGGGGGAATTGGAATCTTGTAAATGTTTATAAATATCTGATGGGCAGGCATGAAGAAGACAGAGACAGGCTTTTCTCAGTGGTGTCCGTAGCAAGACGTCAGGCAATAAGTACAAACTGAAACACAGGAAATTATATATGAATATAAGAAAACACCTTTTTAATGTGAGGGTGATTGAACAGTGGTGCAGGTTGCCCAGAAAGTTTGTGGAGTTTCCATCCTTGAAAATACTCAAACCCCAACTGAATACTGTCCAGGGCAACCTGCTGTAGGTTTTGAGCCAGGGGTGTAGAGAAGGTGAGTGGACTAGATGATCTGCAGATCTCAGCAGTTCTGTGATTCTGTATTCTGTATGGGTTCTTGCGCCTGTTTTGCAAAATCCATGTACTTTTATATAGGAACACTGTTGTGGAAAAATATATGAAAAAATCTGTAGAAGTGGGACTAAAGTTTATATCTCTGGCCCCTGAGTGAGAACCCTACAGACTAATGAGTCCTGACCTTGAGCTTTTCCTTTTTTCTAATATATTTTAATTTTTTTCTTTACAGAATAAATGTATTACAAGAAAAATAAAGTGCTATTTTCACTAATTACCCACCCCCCCAAAAACCAAAACCAAAACCAAAACAACAACATGCCAGGAGATACAGTAGTTGTGGGTTTGAATCTTTTCTAGAAGGGAAGAAAATTAAAACTGACCATTCACTACCTCAAGCAAGTTTCTAACAAACTATAGCATAAACTCCGATAGGTCAAATCTCTTGTATATTATTCTGTGGCAAAAGTAATGTTTATTATCAAGAGAGTTCAGATTTTGACTGTTTACCTCTGTATCAGAGATTTGAGTGAAGTATGTAATATAATACTGAATTTACATTGATAGCTCTTGTTGTGCCTTTAGATTTTATTTAAAACTACTACTAAAACCTTGGGATGACTCTCATAATATTTAAGACCAAGTCTTCTAAGTTAAGCTACAGAGAGTTTTGCTATTCATTTGTATGTTAAATTCTGATTCTTTTACTACATTCAGTACTTTATGCCACTATTACGATCACAGAAGCCAAAGGTTTGCCTTTTTTTGCAAACTATGATGCAATTTACCTTCTCAGTTTGGCAGTGAAAATATATTCCTTTAAAGGCTAGTGACTGAGCTTTTAGTGTTGTTTGCCCATGTATGCTTTTGGTGGATTGCTGTCTTCATTATCCTCACTCAAGTCCGTAAAATGGAAGGAAGTTTAGATTCCTCTGGTATCAATTATGCATACTAGATTCATGAAAACTGGGCAACTGAACCATCTCATTTGGTTTAACACCTTTTACTTCTAACTTCTTTTTTATATCACAGTATTTATTATAATTATTATTCTTATACTAAACATCAAAGGAAAGCTACTTCTTTGTGCAAGGACATGGAGAGGAGTTTGATCAAACTGTATACCTCCCTTAGAATTCTTTTCTGTGATTTTGCCCACTCTTGGACGTGATAAATCACACAAGCTTTGCTTCAGGTTCACCTACAGTGCTCACCTACTCTATTTCTTCTAACATCTTTGATTATCCTAATGAAACAAAATGTGTGTTTCGTTATGGGGTAACCACAATATGTTTCCACAGAACTGTATCCTATGAGAAAGTATTTGTGTGACTGTGATTTAGTCTTCATAAAAATGAATAACTATATCTGTATTTATGCAAATTAATGGTCCAATATTGTTAATGTTGTATTATCCTATGTAGCATATTCTCCTGTTCCCTAGTATGACTTACATATGAATTCTCCATTCCTTTGTGGAGCTATGATTTTCTTGAAAATAATGCCAAAGCATTCAGCATAGTTCTTATTTCTATGGAAAAGTCCATGTCTTCAGATTTTTCCATGGGAGTAGTTTTGTCTCTGATTCTGTGCGTATGCTTCTTTAAGACTAGTGCATCTCTGCTGATAGCC
Organism: Pandion haliaetus; assembly: GCA_013401275.1. Classification (NCBI taxonomy): domain Eukaryota; kingdom Metazoa; phylum Chordata; class Aves; order Accipitriformes; family Pandionidae; genus Pandion; species Pandion haliaetus. Next base: position 85,731 of record VYZV01016312.1, read on the forward strand.
ATAAAGTGATTGTGCTTCAGTTTGTGGTGAGATCACAATGGGCCCTATACTAGTACAGTATTTAGCACAAGTTCCTGACAGGTAATTTGCAGTGTGGCACAATGCACTCTAAACATCCACTTTCCTTTAAAATGCTTTGAAGAAGCCTAGAAGAATAAGATTACACTTTGGTTTAGCCTGTCATATCAGTATATATCTGTTCTGGAAACACTGTTGATCAATTTAATCGATCTGTCTTAAAATAAACACCTGAAAACTTACCAGGGATGCTCACTTGATGCAGTGAGTTATCAATATGACTTTCATACTTGAAAACTTTCTGTTTATAGTTTATATGTGTTTAAAGGGTGCTGTCTGGGGGGATTATGGGGGGGTGGTCAGGGTTATTTATGTGAAAATAGTCACAGTTCAAAATTAAACTTGTGGTCATGTTTGCAAGATCAGAATGCAAAGGGTACCAACTTTTTACAATATATTGTTCTTCAAAAAGGAAGCGAAAAAGAGCTAGCACGTTGTATTTCATTCTATCAGTGAGTATGTTATACACCATCAGGTTGCATATAATGTACATGTTTTAAACAATTAGTACAAGCAGAAGTTTTGTCAATGTCAAGCTATTTTCAGCTAATTGGTACCAACATACTTTGCTGCTGTTGTTGCATTTATGATTAAAAGGTAGCTAAAGAATATGGTTAAGATTTACAGCAATATCTGCCAATTTTAGTGAAAATGAAACATTTTTCAAACTTATACAACCACATAGCAACAGCTAGAATGGTTTTGTTAGTAACTGTGGTGGGTTGACCCTGTCCCCTCCTCAGCTGGTGTATTGGGTCTGGCGGACATGGAGTTAATTCTCCCCATAGCAGCCCCTTGCAGTGCTGTGCTCTGCATTGGTAGGTAGAAAGGTGTTGATAACACACCAGTGTTTTGGCTACTGCTGAGCAGTGCTGGCACAGCATCAAGGCTGTCTCTCCAACATTTTCACTCCCCTCAATGGTAGGCTGGAGCTGGGCAAGATCTTGGGAGGGGACATAGCCAGGACAGCTGACCCAAACTAACCAAACAGATATTCCATACCATATGATGTCAGCTCACCTATAAAAGCTAAGAAAAGGAAGAGGGAAGGGGGAGCATTTCTCACCTTCCGAAGCAACCACTACATATACTGAAGCCCTGCTTCCCAGGAATTGGCCAGACATCGCCTGCTGATAGGAAGTAGAGAATAACATCATTTGTGTTCCTTTGCTTTTGCACGCGTGTCCTTTGCTTGCACTTTATTAAACTTTCCTTATCTTGACCCATGAGCCTTTTGTTGTATTTTCTCTCCCCAGTCTAGCTGAGGAGGGGTAGTGATAGAGCAGCTTTTGTGGGCACCTGGTGTCCAGCCAGGGTCAACCTGCCACAGCTGGACAGAGGAGAGAAAATATGATGAAAGGCTCATGGGTCGGGATAAGGACAGGGACACATCATTCACCAATTACAGTCACAGGCAAAACAGACTGGACTTGGGAAATTAGTTTAATTTATTACTAATCAAGATCAGAGTAGGATAATGAGAAAATAAAAAGCTAAATCCTAAAACACGTTCTCACCACCACTCCCTTCTTCCCAGGCTTAACTTTACTCCCGAATTCTCTACCTCCTCCCCTCCCAGGGGCGCAGGGCCATGGGGAATGGGGGATGCGGTCAGTTCACCCCACGTTGTTTCCACTGCTCCTTTCTCCTCAGGGGAAGGACTCCTCACTCTCTTCCCCTGCTCCAGTGTGGGGTCTCTCCCATGGGAGACAGTCCT
>VYZV01016312.1:88038-100368 GCA_013401275.1 Pandion haliaetus
AGTAACAAATTTTATCTCAAGTACCCATCATGCTGACCAGGTTAATAATGTAAGAAAGAATGTATAATGCAAAACTCTAAGTTTTATGTAGATGTCATTCACTTTAATATTATATAGATTTCTTTTTCTTACTAGTTTTAACTTTGGACAGAAATAATGCTGTAGTATTAAGAAAATAGAATTATAGGATCACAGAATCATTTATGTTGGAAAAGACCTTTAAGATCATTGGGTCTAACTGTAAACCTAACACAGCCAAATCCACCACTAAACCATGTCCTTAAGCATTACATCTACATGTCTTTTAAATACGTCCAGGGTTGGTGACTCAACTACTTCCCTGGGCACTCTGTTCCAATGCCTAACCCCCCTTTTCTTGAAGAAATTTTTCCTAATATGCAATCTAAAACTTCCCTGCTGCAACTTGAGGCCATTTCTGCTTGTCCTATCACTTGTTACTTGGGAGAAGAGACCGACACCCACCTCACTACAACCTCCTCTCAGGTATTTGTAGAGAGCGATAAGGTCTCCCCTCAGCCTCCTCTTCTCCAGGCAAAACAACCCCAATTCTCTCAGCTGCTTCTAATATGACTTGTGCACTAAACCCTTCACCAGCCTCATTGCCCTTCTTTGGATGCACTCTGCTCCAGTGCCTCAATGTCTTTCCTGTAGGGAGGAGCCCAAAACTGAACACAGTACTCAAGGTGCGGCCTCACCAGTGCCAAGTACAGGGGGACGATCACTTCCCTGCTCCTGCTGGCCACACTGTTTCTGATACAGGCCAGGATGCCGTTGGCCTTCTTGGCTGCCTGGGCCCCCTTGCGGCTCAGATTTAGCTGTTACCAGCTCCCCCAGATCCTTTTCTGCCAGGCAGCTTTCCAGACACTCTTTCCCAAGTCTTTAGCGTTGCATGGGGTTGTTATGACCCATGTGCAGAACCCGGCACTTGGCCTTGTTGAACCTCATACAACTGGCATCAGCCCAACAATCCAGCCTGTCCAGATGCCTCTGCAGAGCCCTCCTACCCTCGAGCAGATCAACACTCCCTCCCAACTTGGTGTCATCCTCCAACTTACTGAGGGTGCACTCAATCCCCCTGTCCAGATCATTGATGAAGATATTAAAGAGAACCGGCCCAAGTACTGAGCTCTGGGGAACACCACTTGTGACCGGCTGCCAAGTTGATTTAACTCCATTCACCACAACTCTTTGGGCCCGGCCATCCAGCTAGTCTAACCCAGTGAAGAGTACCCCTGTCCAAGCCATGAGCAGCCAGTTTCTCCCGGAGAATGCTGTAGGAAATGTTGTCAATGGCTTTACTAAAGTCTAGGTGGACAACATCAAACCCATCTTGTATTATTAGTCTTAAAAATCCTAAATAAGCAGTGTCTGTATTTCAAGTAATTTTCATTTAATCTGTATCGATATATTTTGTAAGTTCTCTGCATCATATGAATGATGTGCACTCATTTTGGACAGCTATGAATTCTGTGTTCTCTCATTAGCCATTCTGTGCTCACCTCTTTCAGGATCACCTTTTTCAAGTAAAACTTTTTCAGAAAATGGTAAGGACTGAGGTATTATATGTTACATTTGATTGAATAATTTGGTAGACTTTTCTCTCCCATTAGGAAAAAAGATTATTGTACATCTTTAACATTTGATCACCATGGTTTTATAACAGTACAAATAACTTGGAGAACTTTATTTTAAAAGTGAAATCTGGAGAGAAAAAACGCCACCTGTTTTAAGCAAATCCTGGTATTGAACAGTGTGCAGACATTACTCCTGTGTGTTTTCCTTTAATATCAGAATTAATTTAGCCCATGAAAGACTAATGCTGGCATAATGCACCTGAAGATTTTTAGAAATAAGGTTGACTATGACAAGGTGATAAGAAACTGTTGTAGAAAGCAGTTATACCTCTCTCTGGATATTCATATCACAGCGTTTACACATGGATTTTGTTATAAACCGATAGTTTATTGTTTTTCACTATGTTTTCTTTTACAGAATTAATACATCATCATCCCATGATCCTCTAGAAGACTGAATTCAAATGGATTAAGCACGTGATTTGACAAATTTGTTGAAAAGTATCTTCAGGTGATTATTAAACAAAGACGAAGAGGTGATTGTGGACTTGGAAGTTCTAGTTGAAGACTGCAGAAAGCTGGAAGCATGCATCTGTTACTGGCCTATATTAGACACAGGTATGAACCAGTGATCATTCTCATTTTCTTTAGGGTATTAAGTAGACTAGGTAGAAATGCATGTATTAATCCAGTTAAGCTTGACTGCAGTTGCTATCTCAGGATGGGATGAAACTCTTTAGGAAGATTTAATTCACAATTACACAGCCATATTAGGCATGCTAGAACAACATCTCATATGCCCAAGGTCTAAATTATCTTGCAGGTGTGTACCCTAATTGAGCTTATGCTAAAACACATGGGCAGAATATGGCTGTTATGTTTACTATGCTAGAGGCAAAAAGTGTACATCTTAATAAGACCTTTACATTGGGTATGAGATATCGTTCCTGACCATTTTGACCATTTCCTTCACTAGAAGTCACAATCTTATATGTATATATGAATGTATTTAATGTATATACTAGAATGTATCCAATTCATATAAAAACTGTATTTTTTTCCCAGTTAATTTATTATTTGTTGTAAAGTACAGTTCTTCAGTAGCTGAAAATATTTGCAAACTGAGGATAATGCAGGCAAAAAAAGAGACTAGTTTTCATTTTAGGGGACTAAGCCCTGCCCCCTACAAACCACCACCAACCCAAAACCTTATTTCTAAAATGAAGAAAAGGAAAATGACACTTGTCCTGTGACTAAAGTCACCAATTTTTTCTTACTGAGTGTTATGGGTTTGTGTGGCGCGGTTTTCTTTGGTGGCAGGGGAGGGGGGTTGCAGAGGCGGCCCCTTTAAGAAGCTGCTGGAAAATTCGCTGCCCCAAAATGTCGGACGCGCCAAAATGTCGGACCCGCCTCTAGGAGGGGAGTGACGGTGGTAGCGCCTCTGGGAGAACATATTTAAGAAGGGGAACCGGTAGTGTGGGGGTTGGGAAACCTGAGAGGAACATCGCTGCCGATACTGGAATCATGGAAGTGGAGGGGGAGGAGGAGGCGCCTGAGGAGGCTGATGGCCCTGCAGCCCAGGGGGGTGAACGGTGGAGCGGAGGCTCCCGAAGGTGGCCGTAACCCCATGGTAAAAACCGCGCTGAAGCAGTGTGAGACGGGAGAGCAGCCCGCGGAAAGGACCCGCGCCAGGGAAGTTCGGGAAGAACTGAAGCCCGCGGAAAGGACCCGCGCCAGGGAAGTTTGTGAGGAACTGCAGCCCGCGGAAAGGACCCACGTTGGAGAAGTTGGTGAAGGACTGTCTCCCGTGGGAGGGGCCCCACAGTGGAGCAGGAAACGAGTGAGGAATCTTCCCCCTGAGGAAAGGAGCAGCAGACACGATGTGTGGCGAGCTGACTCAACCCCCATCCCCTGTTCCCCTGCGCCACCGGGGGGAGGAGGTGGAGAGAACTGGGAATGGAGCTGAGCCGGGAAGGCGGGAGGGGTGGGGGGAGGTGTTCTGATGTTTGGTTTTCCTTCCCAATGCCCTTGTGTTTTGTTTTCTGTTTTGATTTGTAGTAAATTGAATTGATTTTGTTTCTTCCCCAAGTTGAGCCTGTCTTTTGCCCGTGACCATAAGTGGGGAGTGATCCCTCCCAGTCCTTGTCTCGACCCATGAGACTGCCTTTGGATTTTCTCCTCATCCCACCGTGGCCAGGCGAGGGGGTGGGGGGTGAGTGAGCGGCTTCGTGGTGCTTTGTTACTGGCTGAGCTGACCTGAAACCACGACACTGAGGTAGCAGTAAACATGAAATTGTTTGAGGCATTTTATGAGTACACTCGGAGACACACTTTTGAAAGTGTCCTTTACATAGCCTTAAGAAAATGATTATACCAAAAATCATTCTCAGTCCAGCATCTTTCAATAAATATTTGAGATGATGATTTTAATATCATGAAAAGTGTGAATAAATTATATTGTATATGCATTTTTAATTGCTATTAATTATACTTCTGAATTATTATGAAGATAAAAATTATGATTTACCAGGAACTATAACATATTTATGCATGGAAATAACTTCATTCATACACATTTCCTGAGTGACATCAGATGGTAAATAATCATTATTGCTGTAAGTGTTTATGTCTTGGGATAAAACAATGTTTCTATTTCACACATATCTCTTGCAAAAGCTCAGTCAGACTTACGTTCTGCATATTTCAGCAAGTTTGTATCCAAAATATATTTAGGAGTTTGTACAATAATGACAATCAATGGTTATTTGGAGAGAGAAGAAAAAAAACTGGTTCTGTTTACCTGTTTTTTTATCTGATTATCTTTCTTGATTCTAAAAAAAAAAAAAATAAATAAAGTCTTGCAAAAAAAGTCCATTACACTTGCAACTCAAGAAGAAAAAGACATTGAATAAGCTGGGTGAGCATCTGTATTTTTCATCACTTAACTAAATGTAGCTGAATTTTTCAGGTTTTAATCTTGCCCATTATGTATGGAAATAAGAAACCTGGCAACTTGATATGCTAATATATGGGTGGATGAGCGTCTATAAATCCTACCATGTCAGTACAGAGAATACATTTTTGTTTAAATTGTGTGTGCAGATAAGCTAGCAAAGAAGGCAAGAAGGCTGTTGCCATGCCCTTTTCACCTGTATGTGGTGATACGTACCCAGAAAAAAATTGTACTCTAACATAAAGCTGGAGATGAGACCACAGTTAATGACACTTTCTGTTATGACATTTCTTTTTTTTTTTTCGTTTAATTCAGTTAAAGTACAACCACTGAGATTGAAATGTTGCATGATAGTATCTTTCAGAAAAGTCTTTGAAATTTCTGTTCAGTTAGTTCAAACATTTCTGAGAAAGGAATAAGGAGAATAACATTCATTGCAGACTAATCTTTTAAAATAAGGAAATAACTCTCCTAAAAATCTATTGCATTCCCACTCTGTATCTGAGGTGCAAAATTTACAAAGAGGTCACTTGTGCATCCTGCAAGGGGTTCTCATCCTCATTTCTCTCAATTCTGTGTGCTATCTCAGTCCCACAAAATTTTTGTTCAGAAAAGAACCACAAAATGTAGTTTATTTCTAGACTTCCAGATATCTTCAGTTTATTTTAGAGGTAGGCAGCTAACATTTCTGAAGATCTCCTCTGCAAAAAGCATACACCAACTGTGAGTGTACATGTTTAACTAACTGGATGTGCACTTGTTTTCTCTTAGACACTGAGGACATGTCATAGTATGACTGCAAGGACTAAGGACAGATTCCCCTTTAAGTCCGTCTCTGAACTAACAAATTGCTATAGCATGATCAGAAGAACTGAGATGACGGAAACAGTCTTCCCTATACTCAACTTTTCCTATGTTAGAACTGAGACAAATTAGAGTAGAAGGAGAAAACCTCTGATATGAATGCTGAAGTCACATCTTGGAGCTGGACTGAATGAAGAGCAGGAACTGTTCAGGGAACAGATGCAAAAGACACTTGTGTCCCAAATCAGGCTTCTCTAAGAGTTGTCTAGAATTTTAACTAATATTTCATGGTCCCAACATTAATAAACTTTCCTAGTCTCAATGATAATGAACTGTAGTGAAGATCCTAATAGACAGACACAGAATCACAGAATCACAGATTCACAGAACAGTTGAGGTTGGAAGGGACCTCTGGAAGTCATCTTGTCCAACCCCCTTGTTCAAGCAGGGTGACCTACAGCAGGTTGCCCAGGACCATGTCTGGCTGGTTTTTTAATATCTCCAAGGAGGGAAGGCTCCACAACTTCCCTGGGTAACCTGTGCCAGTGTTCAGTCACCTTCACAGTGAAAAAGTGTTTCTTTACATTCAGACCCAACCTCTTGTGTTTCAGTTTGTACTCATTGCCTCTGGTCCTGTCACTGGGCACCACTGAAAAAGCCTGGGTCCATCCTCTTTGCACCCTCCCTTGAGGTATTTATATACATTGATGAGATCCCCCCTGAGCCTTCTCTTCTCTGGACTAAACAGTGCCAGCTCTCTCAGACTTTCCTCATAGGAGAGGAAATGATGATCCCTTGATCATCTTTATGGCTCTTCATTGGACTCTCTTCAGTATGTCCATGTCTTCCTTGTACTGAAGAGCTCAGAACTGGACACAGTACTCCAGTGTGGTCTCACCAGTGTGGACTAGAGGGGAAGGATCACCTCCCTCAACCTGCTGGCAACACTATGCCTAAAGCAGCCCATGACACCATTTGCCGCCTTTGGCTCATGTTCAACCTAGTTTCCACCAGGACCCCCAGGTCCTTTTCTGCAAAGCTGCTTTCCAGCTGGGTGTAGCCCAGCATATGTCAGTGTATTGAGGTGTTCTTCCCCAGGTGCAGGAGTTTGCACTTCCCCTTCTTGAACTTCATGAGGACCCTGTTGGCCCATTTCTCCAGCCTGTCAGTGTCCCTCTGGATGGCAGCATGACCCTCTCGCGTATCAGCCACTCCTCCCAGTTTGGCGGTGTCTGCAAACTTGCTGAGAGTACACTCTGTCTCATCATCCAGATCATAAATGATGTTGAACAGGATTGGACCCAGTATTGATCCCTAGAGTGCACTGCCAGTTTGTGTCCTCCACCTAGACTTTGTTCCACTGGTCACCACTGTCTGGGCCTGCCCATGCAGCCAGTGATGACTATGCACAGAATAAGAAGTTTATAATTAAATACTGCATCAGAATATGTGTGCACAAAAGGGCTAAATTAGATCACACAAGAAACTTTGGTCTCTATATTGCAATCTTTATATTCTTTCAGCATAGTTATCTTTTTTACATAACATTGTAATATTGTAAATGAAAATAAGAAAATTACACTCTTGTAAACTAATAATGGTGAATTGAGGTGCATAGTGTTAAGAATCCACTTAAGACATGGAATGACAGTACAAGTGCTACAGGCATGAAAATAGACAAATTACTCATCAACTGCTATATTGTGCTCTTAAGGAAGCACTCAGAGGACAAATAATAATAATAAAAAACCCCTTGCAGAGTAGAAATTATGATCTAACTTGTTTGGTAAAGTCAGAAATAATATATTGATCTTGGACTCTATTTATGTGTGTGTGTTTAAAGAAACAGCAAAAATATTTGAAAGGGAATGTGGATTTCATCCATGACATCCAAGACAATACGAATAAGTTGTGCTTTGTGTAACATAAAATTACTTTTAATTATGATTTACAGGACTGGGAAGGAGGTCAAGCTCTTCCTGAAATGTCCACATGGAAAAGAAAATGCTCCTTTCTCAGAAAGGATAACTTTTTTTTGACATCTTGGTCTTGTATCATGTCATAACATGAAAAGGTGACCACTGCCCAGTTTTGCATTTGCTACTTTGTAACCATAGTCACTTGTCTTTTAAAGTTCTATCTGAATTAAAAAAAAAAAAAAAAGAGAAGGAATCTTACTTCTGGATGACTGTCTATTTGCTGGATTTTGCAGACTTATATATGCACAACAGAATAAAATATCTTAAACACCTAGGGAAAAAAGCATGAAATAAATTCAAATATTGATTTTTTAGACTGGGGTTGATAAAACATGAAAGACAGATTAACTCACAAAAGTCTGAAACATTTAGCAATCTACTGTTTATTTCTTCCACATGGTTGCAGAGTATAGATTCCTCTAGCTGGATGATTGACTGATTGAGCACTATGCCTTGAAAGACATCTAAAGATAAGACTATTTTATGGCTATTAGCTAGAGTTGCTAGTGATCATTCAAAGCTATGCACTTTCTCACTCTTCAGAAGCATCTGGAATACACTGAAGCATTGCAAAACATAATACGTTTCAAAGTCTTTGTCTCCCACAGTTTAATAATCTGCCACTTATATAACATTTTACCAAAGAACATACCGAGTCATTGTCCTGGTTCTGGCTGGGATAGAGTTAATAATCTTTCTAGTAGCAGGTATATAAGGTTGTTTTAGGTTCCGTATGAGAAGAATGTTGATAACACACTGATGTTTTCAGCTGTTGCTAAGTAGTGTTTAGACTAAGTCAAGGATTTTTCAGCTTCTGATGCCCAGCCAGCAAGAAGGATCGAGGGGCCAAGAAATTGGGAAGGGATGCAGCCAGAGGCAGCTGACCCAAACTGGCCAAAGGGATATCCCATACCATGCGATGTCATGCCCAGTGTATAAGCTGGGGGGAGTTGGCCTGGGAGGGATCACTGCTTAGGAACTAACTGGGCATCAGTCAGCGAGTGGTGAGCAATTGCATTGTGCATCACTTGATTTGTATATTCCAATCCTTTTATTATTATTGTCATTTTATTATTGTTGTTATAATTATTATTTTCTTCCTTTCTGTTCTGTTAAACTGCTTTTATATCAACCTATGAATTTTACTTTTTTACCTGATTGTCTCCCCCATCCCAGTGGGATGGGGGGGAAGTGACTGAGCAGCTGCATGGTACATAGTTGTTGGCTGGGGTTGAACCACGAGAGTCATCTAACTTAACAGCATCTGTGATAAACAGCAATCTTAAATAAACTTAGGGTCTCAGTGGTTATAAACTACATAGTAATTTTGTGTGATATCCAGTGATTGTGGACTTGTTAAATGTTAATGAGTTATCAGCAATACCACCTTGATTTCTCTTCACAACGAGAACAGAAGATGAATTCCTAATGATTTAGGGGTTAAAATGTTGAAATGCACTTTTATATTACTATAGATGAGAAATGAGTGCAAAGGGGTTTTGTGTGGCAAGAGACAGTTACATAGGATAAAAATTTCCTACCCTGTGAATGCTTCCAAGTTCCATAATCCTGCTGTTCCACATTGAGATGAACTGAAAACTTTCTCTCCCTCATTTTTCATAAGAAAAAGACTGTTTGTAATCCAGAACAACCAGCCGTTCCCTGGCTTCATCAGTCTGATAGCATACATATCTCTTCATCTACCTGAGTCAGATCAAAACTGGAATTGTACTTTTCCATATTTCAAGTGAGAGGTAAGAGCAGTGAAATGTCTTGTACTGTGTGTGACTACAAATTAGTGTTTAATAGTAACAAGTTCTGTATGAGGAATTGAAATCTAATGGATTAGAGACCTTATCCTTAGCCTCTAATTTTCAAACTGTGTAGGATTAAGCTGCAGAGGGCAGGCAGACAGTTATTGATTCTGGAAAGGATTCACATTGCTCCTTACATTTGACTGGAAACTGCTCTGTGGGAAGATCATATGTACCCATGCAAGTACTCCAAATTTCCCTGGAAAGTCTACCAGAAACACTTATAATTCCAAGTGGAAGAGGTTTTGGTCAGGTGTAAAAAATAAGACGAAACTGCACTTCTCCCACCATATACTTCATACTTGCCTCTGAAGACCTCTAGCTGTCTTCTTCAGGTGCCTGTGAAATTGTTGTTCACCACGGTTGCTGTCCAAGTAGTTGCATTTTTAAATTCAGCAGCCTTACTGATGTCAGGTTGTCATCAATCAGATGTGCCTTTTATTAAAACTTTGTTAAAAAGTGTAAATTTGTTAAAATATTCAAAAAGCAAATCAGACCACTGATACGTCATGTTGAAGCACAGTTAAACTCAAGATTTTAAACCTAAGAGGTTCTTTTACTGTAAGAGTTACCATTATTCAAGCAGACTGCTACATTAACTCCTCAACTATATTTTTCCATTGGAAATGATAAATACTCATCCTAAATTCAAACTAAACTGAGCATCCAGAAGCATTCTCCATCAATGAATTAATCTATTGGCAGAATTCTACCACTCGATATACTGAGTATTATGATACTTTCCTCCTAGTTTCTTATTAAAAGGTTTTAATGTATTTCTGTGACTGAATAATAGACACAATATCTACCTAACTATTATACATTTGACAGCATGTGATGGATTTATGACTGGCCATCTTCTTCTACTCTTTGATAGAGCTGTTATTTTAATATAAAGTCAAGGCACCATAAGTTAGTGTAACTCAGGATTCAGCAGCCATTTGCTTATTAGTTGCTTTCTGGGAGATGTATACAATGGTAACATGTCAATCTATTTAAAATACTTAGAAATCTATTTAAAAATACTTAGAAAACATTATTGTACTCACTATGGTGTCAAGAATTCTGACTTGCCCAGTGATTAATAAGTTTCTAGGCCAAGGATACTGCAGTTCACTCACCAATTAACCATTATATTTGTTTGGATTTTGCAGGCAGCAGTGCCATTTGAGATCTGTTTCTGAAAAAGTGTTCTATCAGATCTTGCAAAGAATGTGACTTTCTTCATAGACAAGATGTGTTCATTATCTGCTGATTTTGGTAAAAATAAACAGATAAAAATGGTCTCAGTTTATGCTTAACTGCTTCAGATCTTTTCTGAGGAAACACCTGAGCTTTGGACAATGCAGAGAAGGACGTGTTTTACAATTGAGTCGCCTAAACAAATAAAAATGGTGATGTTCTTAGAAGGAAGCCTGCAGGGAGCAAATATTTAAAATTTGGCCCAATCACCAAAATGACTCTTTGCCATTTGTTTTTTTTACAGAATTGTGTTAGTATTTACCTTTCTTTGCCAGTTAAGAGCTTGGAGATTATATGATTTCCTGGCATGTTCTCTGCTGGAAACAGGGTATTTGTCATTTACCTCAGATTTTGGTATGAGGTTCATAGTTTATTCCTTTTAAATTAAATTGCCTTCACTAAGCAGCAGTTATGTGTAAGTGATTCCCTTGCTATTAATTCTGTAACACCCATTATTTTTTACTATGACACATTTAGATAGCAGTATTAACTATGCCTAGATTGGTCAGGGTTAAAATCTATGAGGCTATATGCAAATGTATAGTGAAAAGAAACCCCCATAAGAAAAGGCATAATCAGTAAATGAGACAAGCAAGAACATGAATTCAGAAAAGCAAACATGAGGTAGAAGTAAAAGAATTCAGGAGCTCTATAGCTCAGGAGTCAGTGAGAGGGTTAACAGTCAACTAACACATGGCATAGGGCTATGTCATATTCATATGTCAGGTTTTAACATATATGCTGTATACCAGTCAGCTACTGCAGTGCATTACATATATAAGAATGTGTGTTTGTGCCTCTTGAATATTCCAGTTATCCCAGTTATGTGAATAGCAAACAATTCAATAACACCATCATTTAGCTTTCAGTTATAATGAAGTGGTAATAGACCTTCCTAGCTATAAGAACATTTGAGTTTCTGTGTCTAATTACAATTTTTTGAACTGTAGTCATGAAAAACTAATCATTGTGACAATAGTCTTGTGGAAATTATACTGTAGAAGCACAAAATGCAGACAATTTAATGTTTGCTATGTATGGTTCATCAAATTCAAGCTCCTCATGCATAACTTGGTCACATTTATTTGTGCTCCACAGGGGTATAACTCCAAAAGAGAAAGCCAGACCTAGAATGTGCTTCACAAAAAAATGTCGTTGCCTTGGCAACTAATACAGTACTAAATGTTCTGACAGGTAGAATATCACACAACATTGAAACACATAGTTCTTGTTGCAGAAAATGTATGCAACCCGAACGCCTATACTAAAAGTGAATAAAGGAGTAAATGCTCCTTTATATTGCACCCCAAAATGTTTGTCTTGCACACAGAAAATTGCCTCCCATTTTTCTGCCTCTCTTCCATTTAATAGATTTTTTCCCAATACATTCTTTATGTAGTGTATCAGTCTTTTCTCTCCCTTCAGCCGTTTCTTTATTTTCTGTTTCCAAGGTTCTCATTCCCTCTATTTCTCTCTTTTCATCCACATGCATCTCGGTTTCTCTCTCTTTTCATCTGAGCTGAGGGAAGTCTTAGGAAAAATCTTTCCCTTTGAATTTCGGTTCCCTTCCATTGCCCTGCTAATAATCTTTAATTGAGCTTGAAGAGGAATTTTCAGTGCAAGTGTATGATCTGGGTTCATGGGGGTCAGCTGGGACTAGTTTGTTGTGCCCAGAATCCTATCTTACAATGCTTGCTGACCATTCTGAGCTCAGAACTTGATCTCTGTCAGACATCCTGGCTCGACGTGATTGTTGGAAAACATATGACACAAGAAATTTAATAAAGAAAATTCTGTGAATAGAAAAATGGAACAGTCTTACCAGTAGTTAAACTCTTCAGAAACATGAAGGGTAACTGGAGAAGATATATACTTTAGGAGTCATATAATCTGTATTTACAGTCAAGGGGTGCAGGCAAAGACTGAGAGCCACTAAGGTGGTT
>VYZV01016314.1:4449-15732 GCA_013401275.1 Pandion haliaetus
TGACATGCCCAAGTACACTTAGAAATAACATGTAATGGATAGTCTGTGTCTGAGGAAAAGGATGGATACAGGAGATGCAGTTAATGAGAAAAACCTGGAACATCTTTCTCTACAGAACAGCATAAGAGTGGCAGTTAAAACAATTCCTAAACCAATACATTTCTGCTTAAGTGATGATTTTTACTTTGTGCAGGAAATACTAATAAGAACAAGTGACTCAAATGCAGTCTAGAAATTCAAGGCTGGTTTAAATGAAACTTATTGCTTACATACAGGGACTCGTAGATCAATAATTTAACTTGGTTTAAATTCATATGGATGCAGTTCAAATTTACACTTGAAAAGAATGAGGAAATAAATTGATCTTTTAACCTTATTTGACAAATAGTTCTTTTACTTCATCTTAATTAGAAAGTTAAAGGAGTTTTCTTCAGAAGGAATGATGGGCTTTAATTTTTTCCACTTTTCTTGCATCACACAGTAGTGTGAAAATGTTATCTTTTAATGATATGTGTATGTAATCTTTAATACGGCAATAACCATATCTAGTACTTTACGTTGGAGGAGTTAAAAATGCAGAATAACAACTCACTCACTAAGAAGGAAAAATCAGGACATGGATGACTTTCTTTTATAGATTGTCTCAGAATTTTAAACACGTGGCTTTTTGTTGTGATTGAAGGAAATGTGTAGTGCTTGATAATCATCATGGTACCATTTATTATAGCCCTGTTTTGCTCAAAAGGCTTGCATTTAGAGAAAATAACATCTGTTGGTATACTCCCACATTAAGTTTTGAATGAATTTTAAGTTTTAACTTATAGTGGGACTGAATGAATATTCCAAGCATCTTCTGTGAGGTACTTCAAGCTCTTGACTCCCATTTAATGTAATAGCACTTGAGGGTGTCCAGCACTTTTCAGGATCAGAATTTGTATTTCATAGAAATTTGTAATGCTTAAACAGTTGTTAATGACAAAATATCACCTACTGTATAGCTCTCAACAACATTTCGTTGCCTATACTGAAAACAGCATGGTGGCAGAAATTCACAGATATCTAAACTCTTCTTTGAAGTGTTTGTTTTCTTAGTAATGAGTGGTTACCAATTCAGATAAAATCTGTGAATCATTAAATCAGTGGTAGTGTTTCCTAAGGTTAGAGTTTTAAGAAAAAGGACATACAAGCACATTGAAAACATACTATTTACCATTTAGGTTGTGGAAACATTTTAATTCCGATATTTAAACTGAATTCAGGGAACAAGAGCAGATGCTTCTTTTTTGCAGTCTAAACTATGCCATAGCATACAATTCAGTAGCTCGAATTGCATATCTTCCATTTTCATCTGAGCTTTTATGTGTAAAATCTTGGAAGTGTTTCAACTGTTCAAACCAATTACAATTGCCACTGCTAAATTAAATTTTAATATAGCTTGTTTTACAGTCAGTTGCTTCCCCTTTTTTTTTTTTTTTTTGTTTGTTTGCAGTGTGTAACATTTCTGCAGTACTACTAGGGTGATTGAAGAAGACAGTAAATGAATGCACAGACAAATTACCTGCACAGAGCTTGGAAACAGTTATCATTTAAAAAAGAAGAAAAGGAAAAGGAGAAGCAGAAAGAGAAGGAGAGAAGGAGAAGGAAAAGGAAAACGGAAAAAAAGAAAAAAGGAAAAAAGAAAAAAAACCCCACCTTTTACTGTTAGACAAGGATGTTAAAAATATCACAACAGTTGCCCTTGAAAATATTAACCATGGATGAATCAAATGAGAAATTGTCAACAGCATGCCAGTAATTATGTCAAATAATTGTTTTTCTTACATGCAAATAAAAATGGAAATCAACATACTTAACAGAGGATTGTATGCAGTTTAAGAGAGGGAGAAAACACTTTGAAACAGCTTAGTGTATTTACCCCTAAACTGCAAGTAATTAAACAATAAATATTTGGACATTTCCGTTGATTCAATCATTAGGAAAAAATGTCTTGCATACTAAAAAAAAAAATAATCTCTGATATTGCTTGACTCCCTGTTCAACATAATTTTTTCACTGCCTGGCAAACAGAGATTCAGAGTTACTACCTTGGAAATTATAACCATTTTGTGTTTTGTGTTCTGATACTCAGAAAAGAAGAACAAATTATTTACCTTGACAATAGTTTTAAGAACAGTACTGTATTTGTCCATGATTAGGGATATTCATGTCAGTGTGCCTACTCAAATGAAGAAATATAGTTGTATGCAGGCTTAGAAAAGCCCAAGAAATATCAGAATCTCCTGATCTCATATTTCAATTAACTCAGTATTATCTATGCAAATTGGGAGGAACAAAATATGCATTTTAAAGAGCAGATATCTGTGGTGGAATAGAGGTAATCTACCCTAAATACATTTTTCCCCATGCAGTCTTTCAGGAGTGTTTCCATAGAAGTTACATTTTTTAATTACTTGTTACATAGATTTATAGCTAATTGACTAAAATGTCCATCAATATTCATTACATCCTCATATGAAAACCACCATGAGCACATTTTGTAGAAAAAAAACAGCATTAGCTTAAGGATGCATGTATATAATTATTTCATATATAATATGCACAAGAAATAGTGAAATGGCTTTTTTTGGCAGCATCTTTTATAGGAATGTTTCTTTCATTTTATAAAAGCAGTTATGACTGCAGCCTCATTATGTAGACAGTGCATCACTTTAACCATTTTCCCCACATAAATTAGCTTCTCAGTGTGTTCCACATCCTTTGTATTCCTCACTTTACCACTACTATAAAATAATTTAGCATAGTCAGCCTACTCTCATTTCTCTAGACTTAAATTTTCTTTTTCTCCAGTGATTTCATTGAGTCACCTACAGCTAGTGCTAGTGACAGATTCTGTTTGAGATCTTGTAGCTACGCATCTGTAAGGAGCAAAGACAGATAAAGATTTTTCTTTTCCTTATCTCATATCTAAACAGATTTTGGGCTACCCGACCTTGGATTATATATTCAGAAATAATTCTAATTTGAAATTAATAATTCTTATAGGAGATTATTTTGTATCTCCAGCATAGCTTGAACTGGACAGAAACAAACTAGTTCTATTTTCTCCTATCCAAATGGAAGGATGGCTATTTTGATGATGGTTTTATTCAAACCTTGTGTCGTGGTTTCAGGTCAGCTCAGTCGGTAACAAAGCACCACGAAGCCGCTCGCTCACCCCCACCCCCGCCCTTGGCCACCTTGGGATGAGGAGAAAATACAAAGGCAGGCTCGTGGGTCGAGACAAGGACTGGGAGGGATCACTCCCCACTTATGGTCACGGGCAAAAGACAGGCTCAACTTGGGACAAAAAAACAAAATCAATTTAATTTACTACAAATCAAAACAAAAAAAACCCCACAAGGGTATTAGGAAGGGAAACTAAACATCAGAACACCTTCCCCCACCCCTCCCGCCTTCCCAGCTCAGTTCCACTCCCGATGCTTTCTACCTTCTCCCCCCGGCGGCGCAGGGGAATAGGGGATGGTGGTTGGGTCAGCTCGCCACACATTGTCTCTGCCGCTCTTTTCCTCAGGGGGAGGATTCCTCACTCGTCCCCTGCTCCACCGTGGGGTCCTTCCCATGGGAGACGGTCCTTCATGAATTTCTCCAACGTGGTTCCTTTCCGCGGGCTGCAGTTCCTCACAAACTTCCCTGGCGCGGGTCCTTTCCGCGGGCTTCAGTTCTTCCCGAACTTCCCTGGCGCGGGTCCTTTCCGCGGGCTGCTCTCCAATCACACACTGCTTCAGCGTGGTTTTTACCATGGAGTTACGGCTATCTTCGGGAGCCTCCGCTCCACCGTTCACCCCCATGGACTGCCGGGGGACAGCCTGCCTTCTCACTACGGGCTGCAGAGCCATCAGCCTCCTCAGGCGCCCCCTCCTCCCCCATGACTCCAGCATCAGCAGAAATGTTCCTCTCTGGTTTCCCAACCCCCACACTACCGGTTCCCCTTCTTAAATATGTTCTCCCAGAGGCGTTACCACCGTCACTCCCCGCCTAGAGGCGGGTCCGACATTTTGGTGCGTGCGTCCGACATTTTGGGGCGGCGAATTGTTCCAGCAACTTCTTAAAGGGGCCGCCTCTGCAGCCTCCCTCCCCTGCCACCAAAGAAAACCACGCCACACAAACCCATAACAACTTGATCCCCAAAATCATTGAGCTTTGGTAGCTCCCACTGACATGAATAGAAACTGAAGATGTTTACAGCATGTCTTGGTAAAGCTCACAGATTTTTTTTCTCCTCAGTTTTAGCATAATCTGTTTTTCAAAGTATTACTTCCAGGGGAAGGTTATATTAAAGAAGGATGATGTACTTACAGTTTTGAAATGGAACAGTCACTTGTTCTTGGCTGGTACTATAATTCCTGATTTAGAATATGCCACCAAAGGCTCAGCTAGTTTTGCCATGGTAAAATGGGATTGAAGGAAACCATTATTGTTTTATGGTTATGTTCACAAGCAGCCTGCAATGTTTTATTTAGAGCTATGGGTTAGAGATTTTAAAAATAAATTGAAAGCAAATCAACTAATGTAGATCATGAGAACAGCTTTATTCTCCAGCACTTAGTTTTTTCTGAATTAAACACTTCCTGAAATCAGAAGTGCAGATAACTGTTGGTTTGGGTACATACTGTCCCCTCATAAGCATATGATCTGTAGTTAAACAATTCATAACTGACTAGCTTTTGTACCTAAGAATCCTTAGAAGTATTTACTGACCATAGTATTGCTTATCTATTCAAATGTCACTGATAACTTTATTTTAACTTTATGCAAAAGATTAATACTCTTTTCATTCAAACAATAAGCCATCTATGGCCAGCCCTAGTACAAGCCCTTTAAGTACCTGGCATCCCTCATTAAGTGAACAGTCAACAAATTTGAGGAGCTTCACTGATCGTAGCATAATCAAATATTTCTTAACTGATTCAGGACTTTGGGAGCACATGAGCATGGTCCCAAACAGAATTAGTAAATTGTCTTAACAAGCCAAATATGTAAAAAGATAAATTCTTCTGCACTATTTGCTTCTTACTGCACTAGGCCGTCTGATCTCAGCAGGCTGTCTTTTATGGTTTTTCAGGAACTTTTCACAACTACCTTAAACCCAGGGATTAGCTTTAATCCTCCTACTTTCTCATAAATGCATTCTTTGGCTTCATTGTAGCTTAATTACAAAATTTTCTAGTGATCCAATCTTGTAGGGCTTCTGTGTTTACCAGTCATGTCTTCAGGGATGTCTGATAATAGAAGCAAACAAGTATGAACAGGTTCAAGAAAGGAAACACTTGTTACACTAGATAGCTCAGGAATTTGCCAGCTAGGAAATAAATCTTAGACATGTTGAAGAATGTGTTGCCTTTTGCATCTTAGCATCTTTTACACTTAAAAAATATTTTATTACCCAAACTCCTCCCTTTTCCTTGGCTAGTTCCATAGTCCAACACGATGAAAGTCTATTTTGTTGTTCCTTTCTCCTGCTTGTTATTCTGATTTTGACAAAGTACTGTTTCGTTAAAGCATCTCCTTTTCTGTAGTAGTGCTTCCTTGCATTCTGGCTATCCCTTCTTGAAGGGGATATCAGTCTTTTGCTGTGGACCTTGGAGAAACATCACACATCCCTGACAACTTATAGACTGATGTCTACATAATGCTAAGATGTTCCACAATGGGACAGTTTCATAACCTCCACCAGAATTCATTAAAAAAGTTCTCTTAGCCCCCTCCAAATCCTCTTATCTGCCCCATCTAGTTCTCTGTTAAACACTGAACAGTTAAACTTGTTCTAGGGATTTGTCTTTAGTCACAAAAAGGACTTAAATAATGAAAAATATTTTTCCTTTTTCAGCACTGAAATTTCAAAACTTTCGCTATACAAAGTCTGTCTTATTCAAAAAAGAGTCAAGGATATGCTGAAATATTTATATAAAGTTGGTTTATATATCTCTTATTGTATGTTTGAAGTGAAAAATAATCAGGATAACGTCTTTAAAATACTGGTACTTAGATCATTGCAGCAATGAACTATGAGAATTTGCTAATGGCTGCTATATTCTGTAGGTGTTATTCAAAACAAGTATTTATTGTCATGTTCCTTCATTTAAGTCATGGCATTGTATGTGTCGTCTTTAATCTTTCCATGTTGCTGTGTGGAACAAATGAAATGCCTTAGATTTACTGCCAAGAAAAGGTTTAAAATTAAAGCATTCTTTTCTGCTCACAGATTCAATCAATTTTTAATTGAATGTTAGCCTGCAAATTCTGCTTTACATGTCAGTTGTTGGCTTGAACAAAAATCAAATTTCAGCTACTTCATGTTATGTGTGAAATAATTCCATCTATGTCAGTATACCAACATGTTTTGAAATATACACTTGGCAACCAGGATTGGAATGTATCCCATTTTCTTTTTATCCTTATTCAGATGTGGTACCAAAGGATGTCATTCAACAGTGTGTTTTCTCTGGCAGAAAAGCCATTTTAAGAAAAGCTGGATACTCATTCCTGCATCCATGTAACACGCTATTGTCTTTTCTGCTGTGCCAACTGATAGTGTAAACCAAATATCTGAAATAATTCAGCTAAACATCAAAATTAAAATAAACACAAAATATTTTACTGCTCAGATTCATATAGTGGTAAAATAAAAAAGTTCCATTTGTATACTGGAGGGAAGGGAAAAGGGCAGGGAACTAGGAAGCAAATTAATTTATTTCTTTTTTGGAGTAAAGAATAACTATTCATCAAATCTTTTAGGTTCTGACTTGATTTTCATCCCCTCCTTATAAACAAAAATGACTGGTTAACCCATTGTTTTTCCCTAGTACTAGTTTTTCACTAATTTTTTCCTTCATTAGAATCAAAAGCAAGTTAATTCTCTTTACTAAATCTAATTGAGCAACATGATTTGGATTTAATTCACATAGTGATGTTTATTTCTGAAAAAAACCCACCAACAAATACATATGAAGCAGGTATGTGAACACCCCCCACCCCCCAAAATATATCTAGGGGTCTTAGACATACATTACTAAATTCTTTCAGGGCACATTCTACTTATTCAGAATGACATCTGTGTGGTATAAATACATGTTTATGTTTCTTGGAAAGAGACACACTCCTAAAACTTGAAGATGAACAGCAAATAGCTTCCCCCTAGCATAGACTCTTATTTTATTACGTTTGATATCTGGGCAGTCCATTTATAGTCAGGAAAGTATTAGCATTACATTTTCCACCTCATTTTCCCCACTTGGTTCTTATTAGTACAGTAAAAAGAAGCCAAGAAAACATTCCACATCCCACAAAAAAAAAAAAAAAGAAAACAAGCTGTTTCTGTTGAAAGTCAACCAGGAATCCAGTATGGAGCAAAGTATGTAATTCAGCCAACATATGCCTTAAGCAACAGCATTAGGAATGAAAAAGAGAAGGAAGGAAGAAGAGAGGGAGGGAGGGACATTACATCTGTGTGTATGTGTGGTTTCATGGTATCTGTTTTGTACCATGAAAATACTGAACAATTAGAGAATGTGCCCATCTTTTTATTCCTGAGGTAGCTATATTATTTTTAAAGAACCACTCTGCATTCAACATCTCATTAAGATGAAAGAAAATCTTTAGAAAATTTCATTTCCTGATCAGTTATGCTAAATGTTCTTCCTCTTCTGTATCACAGCAGATGATGAATATTTTCCTCAGTTTAAAACCTGAATGTGGATCATTTATGAATATATCTGTTCTTTCATCTGTTTCTTCTCTATGTCATTTCTGCAAGGTATTTCCATGGCCAGGATAAATGGTTGCTGTGGTGGTGATGGACATGATTTCAAGACTGAAATCATGCTGTAACAGGCTACCTTTCACTTGTAGCAAACCTCAATACTCAGTTGATTTGGAAGTGGATAATTTTCCCATCCATGAAAATTCCATATTTCAAAAAGTATTATTCGGCATCATGGTGATAAAAAAACTTTCAAACTATGAAAGAAAAATGCACAAGACTTAACTGGGATACAGAATAACCTTTTCAGGTCTCTCTTCAGAGGGACTCAGAGGAAAGACTTATGCCTGGGTCTTCTGTTTATCTTGTTATTAGTTTAGTGTGAAAAAGAATGTCTTAGTATATAAAAGGTGATTACTATGGAGCTAAGAAACATTCCAATAACTTTTTTCTTCACACTTATGAGTTTTCGTAGAGTTGTTTGATATGCATAACCAGGCATTTTCCAAAAAGCAACAAAAGTAGAAAATTCCCATATATTTTAGACAGCTGGTGTGAATTGTATCATTGCCACATAGCGCTGTTTGATACACTTATACCTGTGTGCATTTAGGTGTTAATTATAGCATGATCACGTTTAAGCCATTTACTTTATGCACTGAAGAGCTTTTTTAATCACAGGATTGATACAGCAAAGGATATTCCATAAGTTAAAACAAAAATTAATCATTTCATGCATGAATAATCAGACTTCATGTCCTAATGTAATCATGCAGGAGGGAGTCAGAGAGCTCTAATACATTCAGGGTTCACAAGAGAGACAAGGAGGTAGAACAATGATAAATTCTGTTCCATTTATTTAAGAGAGCAGGCTAAGACACTGTCAACTAAATGGGTCATCTGACTTCTCACTCTAGACTAATTTTTTCCTCTGATTTCTTTTTCCTGAGGTTTCCCATTAGTGCTTATTGTACCTCATCTTTTCACAGCCTGCAGTTGAGAGATTGTTAATGGGATTTCTTAACTGTCTCAAGATGTTTTTATATGCTGCAAGCTCTGCCTGTTCACCTACATAAGCATATGTCACTTCCCCCATCCTGTGGCCTTCGATTCAGAGCCCTTCTCACAATCTGCACAGGCTTCCCACTTAGCTGTGCATCATGCTATTAGCTCACACTGTTCACCACAAAGCCCTTTTTCTCCCCTGCTCTTTTGGCCTTTTTTCTAACATCTCTAACTAGCAATGATACAACGACTATATTATTTGTTATTTTTACAGTAAATGGTGGCACATTAGTGTGCAAATTAGCAAAACATAATGGCAGATATTTCATCATCATATATGTTGACTGACTTCAGAAAGCAATATGTATTTATTATATTTGCAAATTGTGAACTACATTATCGAAAATGAGCGTTAGAATCCTTATGTGAAAATGGACTAGTATATAAGGTATCATAATCAGGTCCTGCTTCTTCACATTCTTGTATAGCATAACAAATACAGAAACAAAAACATTAAATATAAATATATACACATAAGTATTTACATTATTTAAAGTTCTAGCCAGTATTTGAGTTTCATCATACCTAGAGACAAACTTTATACTTCTGTGTGCTTAAAGGCAAAACTACATTGTTTGAAAAGGGGTTAAGTAATTTTGGGATCAGTAATAGCTTTCTTCAGCTGCCAGCCTGTCTGTTGACCACAGTCTCTTTAGGCAGGAACTAAACCTGTCTCTCGCCAAAGGCAATGCCCATCACAGCCAGTCTCCATCCTAAAGCAGGGCCTGCAGGTGCTTTTATAATAGAACTATTAAGTAATAACAGCTTTTCAACTAAGAAGGTAAAATTGTAGTTCTCATGTCATAAAATAGCCACCATGGGGCTTAAGAGGAATTCTGGCTTTATCACATGCACCATGCTTTTATGTGATCTCCCCACCCTCTTTGTGGTGGAGGAGTGAAGCTGGCGAGCTTCAGCTGTTGTGACACAGCCATGACGTGAGGAAAAATTATTTTACTAATGGAGGAGTCTGTTCCCTTCCTGCTTCTGCTGCTGACTCCAAAACAGTCTAAGGCCTTTCCCCAGTCAGAAAATTTACTCAGCCCTCAGTAGCTGTGTCCAGTAGCTGGCCCCTGGGTCCCCACTGTCTCCCCAGTTGCTAGTATCTGGGCATGCCAGCCACCGAAGCCCACAGCCCCTCTCCTGTTGCTAGAACTCAGACCTGCACACCCACGTGTGCGCACACACACATACACATGCTCCCACGTGCTATAGATCGCTACAGTCACCCAATCTGTACCCTGGATCTTCTCTTCTCCTCACATACAGGGACACAGATTTACAAAAAAGTCTTGCCAGTAGCAGGACCAGACCTGTGGCCATACCAGTAGATGACGCTCTATCTCTGTGGTCTGCTGATCCTTTTGTCTCTCCAGTGTTTGGCCCAGACTTACGGTTGTTCCAATACTTGGCTCTCAAACCTCTTATCCTACATGCCAGCTAGTCCAGCTTGATTTTCCCCAGCAATCACATGCTGGCACACACCCCTCAACTCAACATGCAGACTTGTTAGCTTCTCTAGTTGCTGGCACCACAGACAATGAGACAGACAGACCGACCTCCTACTCTGACTCCATTTGCTGGCATGCACACCTCTGCACACACATGAAAAATGAATGGGGGCCTCTCATTCATGAAAAGAATTGGAAATGCAGTTCAAGAAGACAGGACAAACTGCTCTGATAAGGTGCAGGGCATGGCCTGATCAGCCACTTGTTTGCATGGTTTGTGTGTGACCCATGCTCTTTAACTCTTATCCCTCCCTTTCACATGTTTGTTCCACTTCGATCCTGCTCTTTCCCCGTGTTTGGCTCCTCCCAAACACCCCATAATTTCTTGTGCAAACCTGAAATGCTCTTTCCCTGCATCCCATAATAGGTCTCACACCCCTAGACAGTGAGCCCTTGCAGTCCAAAATGTGATTGAGCAAAGCATCTCCCATGGACTCATTATGGGTTTCCATGGGGCTGGAGGCTCCCTTGGGACAGCTGGTAGGGGGGGCTTGTGTCTCTGGCTCAGTTATTGGGTTCCCTGTCTGCTGTCATGCCTCAGTGTTCCTTTGTGTGTTTGGAGGAGCCTGACACCTTCCACAGAAATGCTGGGGGATTTATCAGAACATGTTTTGAAGTAATATAGATACACTTAGTAAACCTTGGGTCGCTAAGGCTGCAACATGATAGAAATACACATTAAGAAAATGGTCAATTACACAAGTCAACTAAATTAGCGTACTGGAGGTAGCTAAATTAGAGTAATATAGAACAGTCGAGTTTACTTCAGCACAGAGGACAGGAACAAGAGGACATATATTGGATACAGAGGGGAACATTGCCACCAAAGATGAGCAAAAGGCTGAGGTACTTAATGCCTTCTTTGCCTCAGTCTTTAATAGTGAGACCAGTTATCCTCAGGGTACTCTGCCCCCTGAACTGGAAGGCAAGGACGGAGAGCAGAATATA
>VYZV01016315.1:11023-25134 GCA_013401275.1 Pandion haliaetus
GGTGGTTCAGCAGATTTCTGTGGACTATTGTATTTCCCCGTTTTTTTAAAAATCCTCAGTTAAACTACGTGTTAACCCATATTTTAAAAAGAAGTTCCTGAATGGAACACATAAGAGAGTGCTGCTTCTTTTCGGAAGTTGTTCTCCATTTTAATTGATTTAAATACCAACATTTTTGTATTCTGAAAATAACGGGGTTTTTGTCATGTTTTACTCTCACATTTATTTAGTCTTGTATCAGTAAATTATTTATACTTAAGTTGTTAGAATGTCTAAATTTTCATTTTTATTTAGCCTATTTCCTATTGGCCACATCTTCCTCTGTTCCCCTGAGAAGATGGGGTGCAAAAGCTTATTGATTCTGATGAACCTAATAATCATCTGGGGGGTTTAGAGAGTAGGAGTATGTGGACACAAAGGGAGGATCACACCCTTTGTTCATAGCAGCAACACTGCTATGAACATTACAAACCTTCTAAGTCTGTAGGAACAGCTCGTTTTGCAACTACGATGTTCTCTGAGATCTGGATGTGGTGGTTGTTTTATAGATTGGGATTCAATGATTTCTGTAGGCTAGCAGATCAGGCTAGATAATGGAGGTCTGGGTTATATCTTTCCAAAGCACTTGAGCGCCCTACTGGTAGTAGAAAACAGTACACATGAAGATCAGATTGATTTTTATTTTCTGCATTTGAATTGTTATTTATTCATGTATTCCCCACTCTTCGAATGGCTTGCTTTGTCGCAGATACAGAAGTTTCTTAACAGTTCTGTTTCCCGCCACCTGTCTGACGTCCCATCTTTTCTCTGGATTTGCCCTTGCATTTTCTGCTCATCTTCTAGCTTACACTTTTCCTTCAGTGCTCTACCTCCCGTCTTTTACTTCTCATCCAAGGACTATTGAGAGAGGAAGAGGGAGGAAGAAAATGGAGGAGAAAAAAGGTAACCCTTCTTCTCGAACTCCCCCTGTCATGTTCTACATCACTCTACTGATTACTCTTGTCCAGTTAACAAGTGCTCTGCATGTCATCACTTTCAAGACTGATAGGCAGGCATGGCTCTGTCTTGCCTATCACCTCTAATTCAGTAAGTCAGTACTGAAATTCTGACAGTACACACCTGCAAAGCGATCTGATTATTTTTCAGGATTCATCTGCTTTGCTGAGATAATTGAAATGTTGTTGATAGAGAAGCTGCAAATACTGTCATTCCTGATTGTTTCTTTCTTTCTTCTGGTCTTTATATCATTTGTCTTTTCATTTAGAATGTTAGTAAAGAGTGATCGGGGTCCACTTTGGTTTTTTGCATTTGTATGATAGGTAGGACAAAGGCATTTTAGGTTAAAACTTGGTCTTGTGTGTTATGGTAATACAAATAAGTATTAAGACTATATTCAAGGGTCCTTAAAATGAAAGTAACTTGGTTACTTCAGACTTCAGTCTAAGGATTTTTTTAGTCTACCCTTAATTAAATGGAACCCTTATGTGAAATTCAGGGGGTTTGTTTCCATTAGTTGTTGAATTGACAGAGTAAGAATAAAAATTGAGAGCCAAAATTGAAACTGATGCTAGATTCTGGGAAAGATTCCATTTTTCACAAAGCATAACTGACAGCCATGTGTCTGAACAATTCTGGTCATCTGGGTTTTTAAATGTTTGAATCTTAGAAGATGGCAACAGTTCTCAGCAGGGTGGCTGAACTGTGTACAGGCATACATGTGTTCACCGAATTCAGCTACTTCTTTCTGCATGCTAATTATTTTGAGACAGCTTTCTTAGATTGTTCGATGAAATGTTAGCATATATTTCACAGTATGATGTTTAAGCATGTTCCTTGTTCCCTGCTCATTCTAACTGCTTGCTACCAGTTGGACATTATTTGGTTTTGTTCTGCAACTGAATGAAGTGTTAGGAGCAGGAAGCAGCATAGCTGGTTTTAACTAAGATTGTAATATTGATGAAAATTTTAGTATTAGTTGAAGTTGTTGGCATTGCAATAGCAGCAATAATTCTTCCTAAGATCTCTGCCCCATTGCTTCAAGTAGTCTGTGTGGGTAGAACGTTGTGTCCCTGGAAGAAGTTGGACTAAATTACTGTTGAGGTTATTAATGTCTCATGATTATTTCTCAGAATGTATGTGACAAAATTCACTAGGCTGGATGTGGAGTACATTATCAGAGAACCAGGATTTGGTTTGTATCAGTCTTTGTTAGATAAAGAGTTGAGACTTGGGCATATTTTTCCCATGGTGAAAGTAAACTTTGTTTTTACAATGTTCATTGCAATAACACGCTTCAGTCAATTATATGTGAATCCTTGGGGATTTTGTAGAAACTGAGTTTATATTATTCCTCTAATAAAGAAACACTAAACAGTTAATAAATATATCAGAAGGCTTTCCACTGCACTTTGTTTCCTTGATAGCAGCATATTTTGTGTCTATAGCTACAGTATTCTACTGGGTGAAGATAAATGGATTTCATAATCTCACACTGGGGAGAAAAGTGGGACTGGAAAAGATTGGAGCTGCATGAGCTGGGTAACTTAACATTATAGCTCAGAGAGGCAGAGCTCTAAAAAGCTATTAAGGACATTACCTTCCTGATTGGAGATTCAGAAATTGATGCACTGCCTTCAGTCCTGTTATGTTTTCAAACTTTCATTAAGTTTATATCATCTTCCACCTGGCCCTTATAAATTGCTGGTCTGAAAAGAAGTTGTTTGTCATAGTGTGTCTATTATAAGTAGATTCATGTTCAAAACAACATTATCATTTCCTAAAGACTGGTTTTAAATCCATCAGCAGAATATGAGCTAAGGTGCATTGCATTATTTTGATATGCTCATTGAGATAATTTCCTGATGGTTTTGAGCTTAATGTGTTGAATTATCACAAAGGAGAGTGCTTGATCCATTATTGGTTTTAAGAAATACCACACCTGGTGATTACTACTGTAAAAAAAAAGTGAAATTAAACTTTAGTTTTGCAAAGTAGTCTTATAAATTCCTTTTGTCTGAAAGAACGGGTGCCTGATCGCTGTTTGTAAGTATTGCTACCATTATGAAAAGATTTCATATTGGCATAGGGAAAATTTGTCTCATAGTATGATGCATTTAGTGAGATACGTCCTGTTTACCAGTTTTCCAATTAATGGCTGGGCTTATCCAGAGAAATTGAAATTGTCAGGTATGGCGAGCCATCCTTTAAGAAACACTCAGCAGCTTTAATAGCTTTAAAAATAATTAATAGTTCGTTATATATTAATCACTGAGTTACCATTTGTGGTGGGTTGACCTTAGCTGGCTGCCAGGCGCCCCCCAAGCTGCTCTCTCACTCCCTGCCCCTGGCAGGACAGGGGCAGAAAATAGGATGAGAAACTCTTGGCTTGAGATAAAGGCAATTTAATGAAAAAAAGCAAGGGCCACATGCAGAAACAAAGCAAAACCGAAGGAGATTTATTCTCAACTTCCCATCGGCAGGCCACGTCCAGCCATTTCCTGGGAAGCAGGGCCTCAGTATGGGTAGCGGTGTCTCCAGCATGGGGAAGCCCCATGTCTCTTCTGGCAGAGGCCAGCCCTGCAGCCCCCCACTGCCAAAGCCTTACCACCTACACCCACTGCAGGTTACGTAGGTTGCGTGCTCTTGGATTAACCATAGATAAACAATTAGCCTCAACTTGTTTGTCACCACTCTTAGAGACTTTAGGTAGTCCTGACCACATTCAGTGCCACTGGAGCGCTTTCCTCTTCTTGTCTGTCTACACAAATATTTCTGTCCATTAAGTTTAAGTGCTCGCTTTGGGGAAAAAGATTGCCAAATGGCCAGTTCTTAAAGTGCAATTTTCCCATTATTGGCTAGGGATTTATCAAATCCCTCTATCTTCTATCCTATTGGTACAGAACAGAGAGAGAGTCTGCTTAGGGTGAGGATATGCTGGTATAGAAATACGTTATGAAAATTAAGAGTAGGGGTTTTTCACACAGTTGTGGATCTACCCAGTTGTCAGTCTTCACTGAAAACATTTTTTTTAATGAAAAATTATCTTCCAATGTTTTTTATTTATTTCTAAAACTTCCATTTAAAAACTTCTTGTTTGTAACCTCAGAAATAAAATTCAGAAATCATGCAAATTTCAGGTAATTGCTTAAGGGGAAAATGTGGGCTTTATTTTTTTTCCAAAGAATGCCCCATTTTCTTATCTGATTTAACTAAGGCATCAGAGAGACACTAGAGTCAAAGTACAAAACTTCAAGCCATGGAGACATTTCAGATAGGAGATGTGCTCCACAGTGAACCCATGGAGACTGCAATAACAAATGCAATACTGAATATTGCACAGAAAGGAAGAGTACATTGAAAGCAGAAATTTGGACATTACCTGCCAAAGAGTGTAAGATAAGTTGATAAAAGGCTCAAATCTCATGTATCTGGTTTTCTAAGTCTACTGTAATTTCAGAAAAAAAACCCCAGACAGACCAGATTTGAGGGATATTGTTAGTGATGGTTCCTGAAGGTTTTGACTTACTTTGCTTTGTCCCCGTGTTTATCTCAAAGGAAGGCTTTTAAGGCTGGTCAAAACTCAGAATTTTTATTACATGAGAAATGTCTATATTTTGAAATTTTTTTTCATTCTGGGTTGTAAGTATTTTTTGATGCTAAGTTTTTGCCCATGTCTGAAGTGATGTATTTCACTATTCCCTACATAGTAACAGCTGGTGACTTTCCAGCACAGTGAGTTTCCATGCTAGTGACTCCCACTCAGGCTGCTTCATACAGTGGTAAAACCCTTCTGGTGACTCGCATTTGAAAAGACAAGCATGTTACTGTCAGGAGAGCTAGCACAATGGTACACAAGGCTAAACATAGAAGGTGTTCTGAAGAAATCAGACAGAAATCAAATATGTAACTTTCAGTATTGTCAGTAGTAACTTTGCATTAATTTGCCAAAGCCCTTGTATAGATCTGGGAGCCCACTAGAAATGCTGCTGTCATCTATGTTCGTACTTACAGCTGGTGATTACAGAAGGAACTGGCATTACACTTACCCTGGAAAATTCTGCAAAAAATATGATCTTCACAGATGGGATGAAATATCCTGAGCCTGCACAGAAGTGTGATTATTAGTCCTTGCTTACCCCTTGCCCATGGTGAAATATAGGCAGCTGCTAAATGGGGAAGAGTGTGGCAACTTCTGCCTGGTAGATTAAAAAATAAAGTGAAAATGTGGGTCAAGTATCAGAACTTATTTTTTTGCAACATGTGTCTGTTGCGTCTCGGCCTTTTGCTGCGCGTGTTTGAGGAGAATCTAGTTCTTCCTTATATATAACCACACCTAAGGCAAGACCAACCCCTGCAATTGTCTAGCTTTAGGCTGACTAAACCCAGTTCTCTCAGTCTCTCCTGTGTTGTGCTGTAGCCCTGTAAACATCTTGGTGGCCCTTCTCCTCTGGACTCGCTCCAATCTATGCACATTTAGTACAGGGAAGATTGTTTTCAGTGCTCTCAGTGCAGTCTCAAAGGTGACAAATACAATAGGGTTAAACAGAGAGTGGAAAAAATAGTTTGGAAGGGCTATTGAAGGGAGTGAAGACAACCAAATCTCAACTTGTTTAAATATAAAATGTAAATTCTGACAAAGTGTGCAATAACAGTAAATTTCAGCTCTTCACAGTGATGCTGTAGAAAAGATAGACACCTAATTCTCACGCAGGAGCTCTATGGAGTTGTTCTGTAGGAATTTGGGGATCCCAAAAGAGATTTAACTTTTAAGCAGTCCGTAAGATAAATGCTGTCTTTATAGAGTACTGAATTTTATTTTAGAAAGAAGGGTCAGAATTTCTACAGGATAATGCTAGAGGTGTTTGAAACAATGAAAATTGAAAAGTTTTTATTAAGAAATAAGTTTATGTCTATTAAAATTTTAAAATCCACACTTGAAGTAGGAACTTCAAGTTCTTTTTTAAGAGACAGCTTTCAGCTCTAACAGAAGTTAAGGGTTTGATAGAGATAATGTTGCATGAAACTCTTCAGGGTATTTTTCACAAGAGATCACACTACAAGTTTTATTGTTCAATGACTTGGCCCATGGTTTTTTGATGGCATTGAATGTGCAAGACTAACATCTTACCTATCCAAAAGTCTTGAACTGCTAGCTCCCTTGGACTTTCTGTTGGTGTTGGCTGTTAAATCGTCTGAAAATCTTTGCTGTCATCTACTCAATGCTTGCGTCATATATTCTTTATGCATCACATGTTCCTTATGGTTTTCCTTCTTATACTTCAAAAATCATGGCTCCTCACACTCAGTTTTTTGGTTTTTTTTTCTCTTGTGCCTACTGCAAAAGGAACAAAGTTCTTGCCCAAAACAGTAAGTATTCTTGCCAGACAAGCTGATTCCCTGGTGGAATAGATGCCAGCAATGTGATAAATCTGATAAACTATTTTGTCATTCATCCTCATTCTTACTCCCAGATTTAGAGACCTAGGAATAGCTTGATCTTGACCCTTAGTATATCTACTTAAATAGAAATATGTGAAACTGTGATATTGGAAATCATCTTATTAAGAGCCATAGCCCAAAAAATGAAAGTATAATCAGCTTGCCCTACAAACAGTGTTTTTCTAACCTTTCTGATGTGAAAAAGGCTTGTGTGCCATGTCCCTGGACAATATGCAGTAAAGCCTCTTCTGTTATGCGATCAAACCCACAATGATTTAGAATTAAATTTCAACAATTTAAGTAATCCTTCTGGCATTACAGCTCGGGGCACATCAAATTGGAAATCCTATTAGGAAAAAGTCTCTATATTTATAAGGACAGGAGGTTCAAAAAGTACAGTTGAAGCCAAAGCTTTTAAGCTGTTAGATGCAACAGGACACAAAAAACTAGTTAAAAATAATTGTGAGGAATTCACTCCACTTATTGAGAATCTTTACAATTAAAAAAAACATAAAAAATCTCCACAAAAGTGAGGAATGGTGAAATAGCTTTTGTGAGAGTAGAAAGCACAAGTGGAAATATTCAAAGTATTAATGTGCATGTTCCGTTGACATATGTGCAATAAATAATCTGTGCAAAGAGAATCCAATTACTGTACACAACAAATTAATTGTTATACTTCTAGCATTGTACTATATTTCTGTGAGTAATTTGCGTATTTGAACTCTGTTACGTTCATTTATATTTAAAATAGATTTCATGTCTGTCAGACACCTATACTGCAGTCAATATAATAGAAAAAGTAAAACACATGCATGTGTCTGACCTCCTGAAGGACCTTGGGAGTTGGCCTTGAATATTTATAAGGAAGGAATGTAAATGGCAGCTACTTCTAGATTTACAGGGTTAAAGAAATTTATCTTAATTGACTAATCCAGATTGTCCCATTTGAAAGCGGGGCCTTACTGTATCAAATATACTACCTATGTGTATATACATGAATGTGTGTGTGTGTATATAGTATGAGTATCTACATCCATATTTGTCTGCATAATAGGAGACAAACCGTCTTCCAAAATTCATGTATTGAGAAAGAAATTTAAAGAAAGGCAAAGAGAAAATAAGCTATCTGTTTTGAATGATATTGTCAGGATTTCAGGAACCTAGGGAGTTAAAAACTCAGCTCCCGTTGGATTTCAGAAACTACTGAAAGTATTTTTGAAACTTTTACTGAAAGGAGATATCCAAGATAGCACAGAAAATCCATTACAAAACTGGCATTTGCCCTTAGCCCTACATTGGCTTGGATTAGTGTGTTAACAATGATATACTTTGTCCCAAGTACTCTTATACAATGTTACAAGGAAAATGTCAAAAAGGACAGATAATGGATAAAAATCTTGCTATTGCCTCCACACTGTGAGAGTATTCGAGTTCTTGATAAAGCATATAAATTTCTATAATATTTTAAAAATACACTAGGAAGAGCAACAACCCCGACCAAAATATTATTGCTTGTGTAAGTTGTGCTTTAAAGTCGAACACTTGAACCACATGCAGATAAGGATATCTTTCTTTGGGTAGGCTAAATACTATTGAAATGCAGACAGTTAATACTTGCTAAAAGATATTTTTTAGAAAAGAAAAAAGATGAAGAACTAGGCTATTTTGTATGGATGTTAAAGACAGCATGAGCTTTTTTACGAGAAGAGGGACTGACTGGTCCTTTTGGCCATTGTATCACTTCCACTGTTAATTCTGTCTCTTATTCATTTAGCTGTCTCCTAAACTTGCAAATATTTGCATCTTCTATAATCCCATAACTACACGGATCTTGATCTGCAAGCACATGTATGTTCCTGTCTTGTCTTCATAAACATAGCTACCAGAACTAAATGTTTGTTAGATCTGGACCGCTGTCTGCAAATTTTTTTGAAATATTTTGAGAGGAAGATGTTTTATAAATCTAAGATAAAAAAATGTACAGTGCATCAACAATCAAGTTTGTGGCTATCGGAAATGACTGTCACAGAGCATTTACAGTACACTGTGGTGTAGTCCTAATATTTATGAAACTGAAGCTTTTATCCAAAGATTTATATTTATCTTAAAGAAATGTAAGTTTATGGTAGATTATATTGTTCTCTTAGATGAGCATGCTACCAGGGATATCAGTTGAATTGAATACTGTAACTAATTGCAGAACTAGTATATGTGTTATCTTTTATTGCAAACGTACATCGTCTTGTATGATTTGCTGGTAAAATAAAATCAGATATAGGGCTGTCGATTGTAGGTACCCTGTAGATCCATGGGGCTTACAAATTGCAACATTGCCTGACAGAAAATCTGTAACAGTGTGTTTTTTCAATAACTATGCATCGCATGTTTGTTATGTATTCACATCATTCATTGTCTGTTCTACAGTAATATTGAAGAGGAGGTCCAGATGTGTATTGGGAAATGACAAGGAAAGAACTATTTCTGTAGAGAGGCAACCTTCTTATCCTGCTTGCATATTTTAGGGTCTTAAAAAAATCCACATACCAATCAAGTTTGATATTTTCTTGTTTCTAAATGTTTCTCACCAGCCTAGCTGACCCAGAAGGGTGAGAATGACAAAATGTTCCTGAAGATGGTAGCTGTGAAGTTGTGGGCACTAATACTGTGTTAAAGCTAAATGTATGGCTAAGGAGTTTGCATATTGTCTTTTTCACACTTGAACAACAATGTGTAGAACAAGCTTGAGGGATAATAATTTACCAGCCTCATTTCCCAAGACTGTTATTCCTCATCTTGACATACTATTAAAATAATTTAATTATCACTATTTTGTCTTGTCATTAAGTTACTGATGTTTCCATTATTTATATTCCTAAAACTTTGAGTGCCCACATATAGACTCCCCCCCTTCCCGCCCCCCTCCCCTTTATATGCACGTCATTTAGCAAATATTAGTATTGGATCATCTTTTCTCCTGCAAACCTGCTGGCTGATTTTAGTCTGATGGGTGTTCTGAGGTATGATAGAGTCCCCACTGAAGCCAGTATAAATCTGCACACAAGTACTAGAGAGGAGAATTTTACTGCTTGGTTAATGTTCTAACAGTGGGGGTTTTTGTATTTGGGGGGAAGGGGATAGGAAGAATACTCAGGAAAGCTCTTATTTTTCTGCGGCCACATGAACTTGGGTAACAGAACAGAAGATAACAGCTTGTGTTAACGTTT
The DNA here is from genome assembly GCA_013401275.1 of Pandion haliaetus. Lineage (NCBI taxonomy): Eukaryota > Metazoa > Chordata > Aves > Accipitriformes > Pandionidae > Pandion > Pandion haliaetus. The sequence continues at coordinate 20,689 of VYZV01016315.1, forward strand.
GGTAATTGTCTGGCTTATGTTCAAAACCAATTGCACTAAATAATTGCAAGGAAATGCCTTCTCAAACTCACCTGTTTTGGGAGTATGTTATCTTTCAGATGAGACAGGCATGGGAAAGGCAAGCTTCTCTGCTGCTTGGATGCAGTGAAGGCTGTTGAACACAAAGTCTGTAGGGTTTAGCTGTGTTTGTATAAGCAGGCAGCTACAGTGTGCTTTATTGTGGATTTGTTTCATCCATTGGAAAGAAGAGCATGACAGGAATTTCACTTAGATACTAATTTTCAGCAGTCTACCTACTTATGCAGGGAGCATCTTCAGAGACTATGGATAGTAAGAACCTAAGAGAGGTCTCCTCTGTCCCAGCCTGCAAGAAGAACACGCTTAAAATGATCTCTGTTAACTTTAGGATTGTGCACTCTTCTGTGGAATGTTAGAGAGAGAGGCCCAAATGGTATTTCATGGAAGACAACAGACCCTATTGTTATTTCCTAACTAAGTACCCCTCAAAAAAAGGTTCTCCCCTTTGCCTATGCTTGGGCTGCAGACTTTCCATATGAAGCTGTTTCTTAACTAAGGCTTTGATTTACTTCTGTTGTAATTCATGAAAGGTATTGGAAATCCTTCAGCTGTTCTCAGTGGTCACTGGGACTTGAAGCTTAGTGAATTTCTGTATGGGCTAAACAGGGAGCCATGTCAATACCTGTATATAGTGAAAACAATAAATACACGTGATTAGTTATCTACTAGAAATATACTAGTAAACTTCTATGTACTACTAGTATACTTTTAGTATACTAGAAATATAGCTGTTTGATATACATGTACGCAAGCAATTTATATTTACAGTTCCTAAAGCTCAAAGAAGCATAATTTAAAAAATAGTGGTATTTACTGGATATAATTTTCTCATTTGGTTCATCATTCTGACAGTCTTTAATGCAGATAACAGGATTTAGCTATGCCTCTCCCATGTTTCTCTCTTGGGAGTTCTTTGGTTTCATTGATTTTGCTACTTTAAAACCTGCTGCAAAAGTGTTAAGTCAAGGTGCCCTTGCTGGTCCTGTATGGGGTGCAGTGTGGGGGGAAGGGGATGGTCAGTTCTTTCCACTGAGTCTTACCAGACAGTGAGTCTGGCAGCACAACAGCAGTATATGCCAGGGTTGGATTTGGGGTTTCGTCAGCGGAAAATGGGTGCTAGTGGCCATTTACTCTAGCTACCACTGTTCTGTTGTAGACAGATCAGCATGTATCTACCTGGAGACTGATTTTAACATAGCGTGGTGTAGAGCTGCTGCTTGTGCATTTGAATCCAGGGTAGAACCAACAATAATAAAGATGTGGTGACCTGCGCTTCAGTGGAGTACTCTATAAACTTGTTGATATCTTGCATGCATACTTGGGCAACTTGCTAATGCTGCTGTGAGTTTTACTACCAGGGTTATGCATGGCAGATTGGTAGTCCAAGGACAGAAGCTGAAATGTGTGGAATTCCAGGTGTATATATGTGGAACATGTTTTTATCCTGAAGGTGGTCAAAAGCTGGAACAGGTTGTCTGGGTGAGGGGAAGGAATCTCAGTTATTGGAGATACTCAAAACTTGACTGGACTATTCCTGAGCAACCTGCTCTGACTAGACCGCCTGAAAGCAGGTTGGACTGGATGACTTCCAGAGGTCCCATCCAAGCTGTATCATTCTGTGATTCTCTGAACTGTAAGTGAATGCAAGTCTAAATGTGAAAGAAAGTGGAATAGCGTGGAAACTGGAAACCAGCTGTTTCGTTCTGCTCTCTCCTTCTGAAGCCAGATGAATGAGGCAGACTGGGAAAATAGTGTGAGTGACTTGTCCAGCAGACAGCTTTAGGAAACCCAGTCTCCTTAGTTTCTGTTCTAAAAGGCTAATTTGGCAGTTGTATCTCTCAGGTCTGGTGCTAACACTCTAAGTACCAAGACGTTTCTAAGTTCTTTTTCTTTCAACTTACAGAGACAGCGAATAACTCATTGTACAAGCACAGCAGGACATGTATCCCCTGAGATTTCCTGTAGTCTGACAGGCTACCAATTTGTAGTGCAGGTAGTACTACTAATAGATACACTGTTAATTACTATGTAAGGGAACTACACTCTGAGTATATCTTAGAGGATCTGATCAGCTATTCACAAAGTTTCTCTGAAATGACTGCAAGAAATTACATTTTCTTTAAACAACCATTTCTCATTATTTTTATAGAGAGAACACTTTATTTATATCACATTCTTATCTCCCCCTCCATCTCTAATGTCTTGATTTAACGCTGTTTTTAAAAAATGACCCAGTGGCAAATAGTTGACCTTATTGTTTAAACTGCTCATTTTATTTTCATGAAGTAGAGCCATACCTTCTTAGAAGATGTATCGTGTTTCTTCATGTCCTGCTAGACTGAGTCATTATGTTTCTTAGGATTTTATTTTACAGTTCACCTTTTCTTTGGTGTGGCTTCTGAGAGTATACATATATAATTTTTGTTCTGTCATTTGCTCAAAATGGGTCTGTAAAGATGCAATACAAGAGGCAAAAATGAGTGTCAGTAACTCCTTATATGAGAAGCAGTATCTTTAAAACACCTTAAAAATGTCTTCTTCCCGCTGCTATTTAATTTCTTTTTTCTATACATATACATTTATATATACAGACACAAAGTAGTTAACAATATTGGCTTTTCAATACACTCAGATGTCTGTGATTTTTAACTTTTACTTTTTATCAGAGAAAACACTGCCACTCTTGTGAAAATAGAAACTTATGCCACCACTAAAGAACTAAAAATGTCAAGGGAACCATAAAAGGAAAATAACACAGTTTGTTTTGGAAATTGTTCCATGACAACTTCTGCAATCATTTTGACAAAACTTCTGTAAAATGAAACCTTTGTACTTTTTCAATTGAATGGGCTCTGAAGGCACGATGCATCACTGGAAATAGAAATTAAACAGACTTTTTTTATTCTCAGGAAGAAGCTCTGCACTCTGTGCCTCCAGAGTAAAGATGTTTGCTGAAAGAAACAGGGAATTTTTGTGTGTGATTTATTATAATGTGTACCGCTTCCTTGGCTTTTTATCCTTTGAGCTGCTCTGGAAGCAAAACAGGTTTGGCTCCTTTGCATACTAATAAATACTGGTGCTTGTAATTATTCGCTGGTTACAGTAGTATTCCTTTGAGATGAATTATTCCTAAATTATTTACTTTTCTTTGTTTAAATTATTTTAAACCTTTACTTCAACTATAAAACAAGGCTATGCTGGTGTTGTGATGTGTATTACCTTGGTATTTTTTCCATCTGTAATGCAAGGATTGAAGCAGCTGTTTAAGACATGACTCTCTAGAACCAAAAGTCCCTTTACAATATTTTGATAAGAAAATTTATACACCTGGTGTAAAAAAGGTATTTATCCACTTGGATGTCCTTTTCAATGGCTTTAGTAGAAGTCAAAGATCAACCTCTACACTAGACATAGATCAGAGCATTAAAACTTGTCATGAGTTACCATAAGTAACCGTTTAAAGAGTTTAAACGGTTTCACCAGTTACATGAAATGAAATTTACCCTGCCCAAACCCATAATTTTTTTATGATCCCTTTTCATCCAGTTCAGGATTTTTGGCAAGCCAAGCTGATGAAGTGGCTTATAGAAAGCTTTGATCCCATAGCAGATGTGTGGATGTTAGCCTATAGCTCCACCTGGTTCAGAGTGAGCAGCAGTTGGTGCGGAGCAAGGGCTCACATGGGCAGGTTGTCCCAGCTGCATGGACGTGAGCAAGGAAAGATTTTGCAGTGTAGGCAGTACTCCTTCTTTCATGTACCTTAAAGGGAAAGCTTGCTTTTTGCTGCCAGTTGGAAGCTTGATCCTGCCTGATGCTGAGTATCCCAGCCAAGTTGGTGCAGTGCTTCAGGAGCATTTTAGCATTGCATGTAATTCATGGTGCACATGTGTCGTGGTTTCAGTTTTAACCCAGCCGGTAACAAAGCACCACACAGCCCCTTGCTCACTCCCCACCCCCTCCCCTGGCCACGGTGAGATAAGGAGAAAATCCAAAGGCAGGCTCGTGGGTCGAGACAAGGACTGGGAGGGATCACTCCCCACTGATGGTCACGGGCAAAAGACAGGCTCAACTTGGGCAAGAAACAAAATCCATTTCATTGACTACCAGTCAAATCAAAACAAGGCTATTAGGAAGGAAAACCCAACCTCAGAACCCCTTCCCCCCACCCCTCCCTCCTTCCTGGCTCAGCTCCACTCCCGGTTCTCTCTCCCTCCTCCCGCCGGCGGCACAGGGGAACAGGGGATGGAGGTTGGGGTCAGCTCCCCACACCTTGGCTCTGCCGCTTCTTCCTCCTCAGGGGGAGGACTCCTCACTCGTCCCCTGCTCCACCGTGGGGTCCCTCCCACGGGAGACAGTCCTTCACCAACT
>VYZV01016315.1:25577-50817 GCA_013401275.1 Pandion haliaetus
ATACCATGGGACTGAAGTCTGTGGGACAGCCCAGGAAACAACACAAGTTCAGAAATGCAGCTTGTTCTATATGAGTGGTAAGTGAAGTTTTTAATGAATATGGACATTTGCCTTAAATAATTGTCCCAGACTTGCCCTTTACCTGAAGAGGTACTAAATAGTCTCTTTGCCTAAACTCTCAATGCATATGTTTATAAACAATTTGTCTTTCACCTCTGCTCAGCCTGAACATGCTGGCTCTTGTGTACTCCTGCAGCATAAACTATATCTTTTTATTTCCCCAATGTTTTCCTGAGGTTTTTAATAAGAGTAGAGAGAATGATTCATATATCAAAAGGATGATTTAAAATGTAGTTTTCATAGGAGTTCTTCATTAAAGATGTATTTTCCCAAGGATTTTGTTTATACCACCATTTTTACTAGAATATCTTGCAAGAAAGGACAGTTTTTAATAATTAAAACTTGCATTGAGTTTTCTTCAAATGTAAAATAAAGCTGGTTTCATGTTAGAGCATTAGTTGCCTGAACAAGTTAGCTACTTTTTAGGTAGTTGTGCTTTTCCAATAAGGGATTCTTTTTTTTTTTTTTTTTCCCCTCAGTTCTCCCTCTGGTATTATAACTCTCAGTTGATTGTTGAGCTATGAGAAATGGTGAGGCCAAGGGTGAAATTATTCCAAATAGAAAACTACATGATCAAAATAATCTGTGATACTAGGAACTGTTGTTCTCCCAGTAAGCGAGAATGTAGTAACAATGTTTTACGCTTCTTTTCTACGTATGTTTTCTACTACGGTGTTACTGCTGAAAGACAAGTACGCTTCTAAATGTAATTTCTTAACACTGTTGCATGGCACAGAAATAAAAGAACCAGATATAAAGCACATTTTTCAAGAAGCTTGGGAATGTTCTCTTTTAAACAGTAATCTTGCCCTTGATTCTTACATTTTATGAAAAGTATATATTGATAAAAATCCATCAAACCGATGGCACATCAAGGGAAAAGCAGGTATTTGACAAGAGATTTTAGAAAACTGGCAAAGTGAAAGGGAAGTTCAACTGCTTAACTTTCCCACTGTACGCACTGGGCAGCTTGAGAAGGAATGGGGATTTCTTTCTTAGTGCCTCTGTGGAAGTACCACTGTCCCCTAATGCAAGTTTTTTGGACAGAGTGCATTCTAGCCCACGTTAATTCTTGTGGTATGTTACTTCTTAGCCGTGATGGTGTGTTTATTCTTGCTATAGGGAAGTACTGCGTGCACTTGTAGAATTGTTCATGTGATTTGGGGTCAGATATATGACACTTAAAATAAGTGATGGAAGACAAATTATGCATAATATTTATAATTTTGGTTTTGATAAGCATCCCATGTTTTACTATATCTGTTATCCTTTTGATAGTGTTTGCCAAGTTTTCATGTGACAAAGCTAAAAATAGAATTGATTACAAAACAGGTTTCAGTTCAGCTGAAATTAATTTCTTTGAACATATGATACCAGTTATGGTCTCAAACAGGTACAGACGTAAGAAGAAAAGAAAGCTAAATAAATAAATACTATGGTTTGATGAAAAAAACAACTGTCATAGAGGAAAACTTCAATTTATATACTTTAAATCAAATAATGACCAAAGCAGTTTATTGATTTATTAATGGTATGTAATTAACTGGCAATCAGTGAACTATACATTCGGAAACAATCAGCCATACCGTATGTAAACCACAATACTTGGCACTTGTGAAATATTAATATGTACCTACAAATTTCTAAACACTCTTCTGTAACTAATCCCTGAAAGTTTCTAATCCCCCTTACAAACTAGCCCTGTTTTGCATGCACCTCTCTCACAGTCCTTGTTGTGGGGTACAACACCCCACCTCCCTCAAGCTTAGGTGGAGGTTTTGATGCTGTTGGGGATACTTCTGGCAAATACCAAGCTAGCATCCAACTGATAATGTATTACCCTCTTCTCTTTCCCCTTTGTTACAAATTTTCATGTTTCTTGGATATTTCTTTTCAAGCTGACTTCTTTTTTCCCTTCTAGTAATTCCCTTCTTACTGTTTATTCTGGCAAATGGTCATTACCAGTTCAGGGGCACACACTTTCTCAGTTTTGGATGTTCAGACTCTTGTTTCTTTTCAACTATTGTGCAACCTTGTGCCAAGAGAGGGAGCCATGTGCATGTCCCCACTGGAACCAAGATCACTCAAGAAAACTAGCAGAAAGGTAGCTCAGGTTCAATTGTAGATATGAGTAGAGGCTGTGCAAATTGGTTCTATTCCCTGCCCCTGAACTGCTGTGCTCATCTTTACTTTTCACTTTACAAAAGAAGTTGACTTGATTTGACATCTGCAGAAGTCTATTTTGTGTTAACTTCTACATGCTGCATTGATAGGCAACACTTTAGTTGTTTTTACTGAAGATTAGATGTCTTTTAATGAAGATAAATTCACTGAAGGCATTGGCAGGGTGAGAACAGCATTCAGCTCTATTCCATCAACATCTGCTTCGTCTGCTTTTAGAGTTCTACTTTCTGTGTACTGTAGTCATGAATAGACCCTGAAATATAAACAATTGCTGATCATGCTGCTGGCTCTGATAACATAACTCATAATGTTGTCCTAATTACTTACATTATAAAACTGTCAGGTCGGGAACATTTGGTCTCTCAAGGCAGCTCTCCAATTAATCTTTTCCTTTTTTATTAGAGATCTTGTTATGTGATTGTCTTTTGTGGACGAGTGAGAGGGCTTATGTTATAGTGGTTTTTTTTTTAAAGCTTTCACTGATAATAGAGCAAGAAGACTTCAGAGTTAACAGGAACATTATGTTAGCTACCCTTATTTTTTTTCTTTTTATTGCAGCATCTGAAAGAATGTACTCCATACTATCATTGACTAGCTTCTGAGGGAAAAATCATAAACCGCAGAACAACCCAGGTTGAAAGGAACCTTGAAAGATTGTCTGGTCCAAAGTTTTGTGGGAAGGGGAGCCTAGATGAGATTATCTAGCACCCTGTCTAGTCATGTTTTGAAAACCTCTAGTGATGGGGACTCTTAATACGTCCATGGGGAGGTTGTTCCAGGGATTGGTTGTTCTCACCGTAAAAATACTCTTTCTTATATCAAGATGAAACCTCTCCTGGTGCAACTTGTACCTATTGCCCCTTGTCTTCTCTGTGTGGCTCCTTGTGAAGACAGAGCCTCCATCCTCTCTGTAGCTGCCTGTAAAGTACTGGAATCCTATGATGAGGTCCCCCCTAAGCTTTCTTTCCACCAGGAGAAAGGACTTAACTCCTTCAGTCGTTCTTCATTGGGCAGGTTCTCCAGCCCTTTGATCTTCGTGGCCTTCCTTTGGACCCTCTCCAGTCTTTCTGCATCTTTCTTGAATTGTGGGGAGCAGAACTGGACGCAGTACTCCAGGTGCAGCCTGACAAGCACCAAGTAGAGTGCGATGATTATGTTTCTATCTCTGCTAGCAGTGCCTCTGTGGCTGCAGCCCAGGATCTGATTTGCCTTCATCGCTGCAGCAGTGCACTGCTGTCTCATGTTCAGCTTGTTGTCCACCAGGACTGGCAGGTCCCTTTCAGCAAGGCTGCTCTCCAGCCACACAGATCCAAGCCTGTACTGCGCTCTTTGGTTATTTCATCCCATGTGCAAGACCTTGCTTTTGTCTTTGTTAAACATGAAGTTCTTGCTAGCCCACTCTTCCAGCCTGTCCAGGTCTGGCTGGAAGATGACTCTCCCTTCTGACATGTCCACCTCAGCACCCAGTTTAGTGTCATCAGCAAACTTGGTGAGGTTGCATTCATGAAGATGTTGAACAGTGTAGGGCCCACTATCAATCCCTGAGGGACTCCACTCGTGACAGCCTGCAAGCCTGAGTAAAAACCATTGATTACCACCCTCTGAATGTGGTCTGCGAGCCAATTTCCCACCCATCTCACAGACCACCCATCCAGTCTGTACCTTGCCAGTTTGTTCAGGAGAAGGCTGTGGGAAACCGTGTCAGATGCTTTGCTGAAGTCCAGGTGAACAATATCTACTGCTCTCCCTATGCCAACAGAAAATGTTATTTTCTTGTAGAAGGTGATCAGGTTAGTCTGACGTGATTTGCCTTTGGTAAATCCGTGCTGGCTTTTCCCAATCACCTGCTTCACTCAGTTTGTAATAGTTTCTAGGAGAACTCGTTCCATTGCTTTCCCAGGGACTGAAGTATGACTAATGGGTCTGTAGTTTCTTGTGTCCTCTTTTGGGCCCTTCTTTGTAGATGGTTGTGATATTTGCCCTCCTCCAGTCATCAGGGACATCCCCTGATCTCCACGACTTTTCAAAGATGATAAACAGCGGCCTTGTAACAATGTCAGGCTCTTCTCTTAATGCCCTGGGATGGATCCCATCCGGGCCCATAGATTTATGTGGGCTGAGATTTACTTGCTGTTAATATTTGATTTATTTGCTGTGTTAATAGTTGTTAAAGAGAAAGCATCTCTAGTATGAGACAGCAGTCTTTAGTATGGTGCCAGTAAATTACTATAGGAAGAAAACAAAAGCTAGAAGCACATTTTATTAAATTCATTATTGCTTTGATTTTCATAACACGCTTGCTGCTGGATGCTTTAATGAGTATGACCATGCATTAGAACAAAGAACATCTAATGTCTAGGGTGCTTTATAAGAAATTCTGCTGTTCATAGGCAGCATTTTCTTGGTTGTTCTCAGAAATGTGAAGTATACCAGTTATAATTTGCCTTGGAAGAAGCAAAATGGCAAAGCACCATCCCTGGATCGATATAGCAAATGGTGTGTCATTATTCTACTTGTTCCCTGACAAGAACTGAGTACTCCATCGTGCTCTTTTGCAATACACATCCACCTGAAATCCTGTGCTTCTTTTCCTTTGCTTTAAACTTTCTATGTATGCAGCCCTCAAGATGTCAGCAGAACGAATGCAATAGGTAAGTACAGGTAATGATAATATTTTGCTTTTGGACTATTCTCATACCAAATCTAAATACTGTAATTAGTAATTGTAAACCTAGTAATAGCATGAAATTAGGTTGCTTACACCAAGAGAAACCATTTGTGAAGCGATACTATGAATTTCTTCCTCAGGCAATGCTTGAGACCTCTCTGTTACAGACGTCGCTGTACTTCTTGTGGCTATGATGACGACAGAGCTGCACAGCTTACATGCTTGTTATCTTTGATCAGTACATTCTCCCATGCCTAAAAAGTTTATAAACACCTTTAGGTAAAGAATGGTTAGTTACTAGATTTCATTTGCTCAAACCTATTAAAAAAAAGATTATATGTATATATGAACTCCCTATCCCTCTTGCAGAAGACACCAGAAATTCAGAACCATTGTCAAGCTGTCCTCCACTGCTGAGAGAATTCAATCAAGTGAGACCTCTTTGTTTTCTTTGCTTTCAGCGTCTTTGCTTTCAATGTCTGCCTAAAAGCGTACAGAGAGTAACCCAGCCTTTCATTCAGCACTTCCCAGAGATTTCAGGCCTGTGAACAAGGAGGCTGGCGAGGACCTGATTCTCCAGCAGAAAGGAGATTGTGCCAGCAAAGAAGGTTGGAGAGCCACCCTCTACTGATAAAATCAGAGAGCAGTTCCTTGCTTGAATTTTTGTGAATGAAGCCTATTTCCTGCCATCCTGCAGGTCTCCTCTTTTCCTCCACTTTCATTTTAACCTTGATCCTCAAGGTAAAATAATAATCCCTGAACCAGTGAAAAGATGGAAGGATGCCCTCAGTGCCCTTTGCATGTCCCCCTTTTCCACCCACATGAACACAGTCAGAGCCCCATGAACTTTGTTACACGAATTAATTTTTTTTTCTGTTGTGGTTTTTTTTTTTTCTTCTTTTGGCTCTGTTTTAATGCTGAAAATTGAAAAAGGATTGGTTCAAATCAACCTGAAATAATGTTTTCTTCATAATTCTTACTGACAACACAAAAGTCCGAAAGATATAATTTTGACTTGAATTAAGAATTCTATATGATAGCATTCTTTTCTCTCCCCTGAAGACAGCAAATGCACCTGTGATTAAAGCAAGGAAAATAAAGGTCTAGATCCTTAAAGTGACTATTGCTGCTGTTTCCTTTAACCAAAATCTCTCCTGTGAAATCTGGGGATGTGCAAGAAGTCCAATACTTTCATGTACGTGAGGGAGTGCATATCTCCCAACACACAGCAGTGTGTCCTGCTCACAAAATGATGAGATGTAGTGCAAAGGAAAGGTCTCCTTCAGCCTCTGTTGCTAATACTGTTTTACTTTTATATAAAATAGAAGGATCCTGTTTAAACATCTGCTTAATTCAAAGAAGAGATTTGAACCAAGGTCTGTTACTTCCAAAATGTGCAGTAGCCTGGATTATTATAGTATGATCTGTCTCAATCTTTCTAGAAGTAAATGCTTAATTTTTCTTCTAAGTAATGAAATGTTTACTGAAAAAAAGAGCTAGAAAATCATTGTGCTTTATTGCAGGTGAGCATCTAAGCCACCAAAAGATGAAGTTAACCTTCTCTATCTAGTTCAGTGATTTTTAAACTATTTTATATAAAATAGGGATTCTGATACAATCTCATTTTGCCAGGATCTGGGTCTGTAGCATAATGCCTGTGCCTCTAGTTGTTAAGTAGAGGTTCAAGACTGATCAATTCTTTTTCACTCTGAAAGTCCTGATATTCTTAAGAATAGTTTACAGAAAAAAAAAAAAAAATCTTGCCAGTCTTACAGAATGACAGTACTGGGGTTTTTCTCCTTGTATAAATTTGGAGTACATAAAACATGACAATGTTGTTATATGTTGTAAATTCAAGAATCTATCTGCAATACACTTTTTTGTTCAGTGCAGCTCTAATGCTTTAATTCACCTTGTTTGTAACTACTATTTCCTTTATAAATTACCATAAACCTGAAAAGGTGGGCTATTTTTTAAGCTTAATATAACAAGTATTGCCTTATTTCAAAGTCTAATACAATTATGAAAACACCATAACTTGTGGATGATTAAATTGCAAATTGTGGGTGTCCACCAGCAAACTTAGATATATTAAATTTGTTCACCTTCATAACTCATCCTCATATACGCTGTATATTTTCCAGGATCACGCAAAGATGTGCTTGTTCTGCCTGAGGTACATTCTATAGTATTTATGGTTTATCAGATGTACAGAATATCTTCTTCAAGGAGACACTCATATATCATTTGAACTTCAGTAGCTATTACATTGTATTAATGGAAAAAAGGTTATAAATGACTGAGTTTTATTCTCTGCAACATTTATATTTTTGAACAGTGGCTTTCTCAGTGCTGTTATTTTTTGTTCTATGAGAACATGAACTTGTTTATTACTCACTGATTTTATAAAGATATCTCATTTTCTCCTTGGAGAGCTATAAAGAAAAGAAGGTCAAAAGCAGAAGCTAAGTAATCAGAGTGTAGCTTCACAGAAGTTTTGTGGAATAAACCACACCTGTTAAAAAGCTAAAATCAAAGTAATCAAGACAAACACTTTACCTCTTACTTGGCATTGTAATTGAATGAGGAATATAATCTATACAGAAATTTTTGAAAATAAGGTTTTGATTTACCACTGTAAACTAAGTGATATCTGGCTTAATCCACATGGAAAATACCTGCAGTTGTTATGATCTTAGACTGTGAGCTCATTAAATAAAAAGACTAACTCTGCTTATTTTGTAAACACATAGAAGATCCCCAAGAAACTGATGTTTCAGTGTTTGTTGATATAACAGAGAGCTGCTTTCTTGTAACTCCACGCTGAACTCGTTTCTCTGATACTGATGCCACTTGAGTTGTAATGCTGAAGGTGCCAGGCTTACCTTGCTGTTTTGAAGTGCTTCCTGACTGAGTCCTAAGAGCCCTATGTAAGGCAACAATCCTCAGGTGTTCATACTGTAGCTATGTCTTTACCTACAGAATTTTCTTGTGCATTTTTCCTGTCTTCAGGGACACAGCTTTCCTGACACAAAATGTCAGCTTCCCCGTACTGCCCCGAGGCAGCGGCTTTGCAGGCGTGGAGAAATGTTCTCTGTGTATATGGTGGGATCTTGTGATCCATGAAGATCGCTGTGTGCTCCTCTTGGTGCCTACGTTAGCAATTCTAACACTATGAGTAGCTAAAGAAGAGTTGGGGAATTTAAGGCCTTTGGCAAGTGTAGTGACAGAGACAGATTTATTTCTGCATGCAATTTTAAAAACCGTTGTGTAGTCCAACATAAGGGCAAAAAACCCAAATGCGCATTAAATCACCATCATTAAGCTACAGTGCGTTATCCAAACTGGTAGTCCTCGCAGCGAAGCGTTGCTTGAATTAGGAATGTTGAGAGCAGAGAGAGTCAGAAATGTCCACAGAGTACTTGTGACCTAGTGGAAGCTGTGAGTTGACGGATCCTGAGATTATTTGCAAATGAAGTGGAGCCATTGTGGCATAGATTGGGACAGAAATAAGTCAAAGTAATGCTGGCCTTGTTTCTTTTCTGTCACAGGTTGAAGAGGTAAGGATATTTTTGATGTCTTCTCCAGAGAACTTAATATTTGCTTTATCTTTTATTTGTCTTTTATATAATTGCACTGGATAATATTGCAAAGTCATATACAATTAAAATTAAGTTTGAAATAGGGTTTGTTAATTACAGTATTTAAGTGTTGTGGTTATTGTTTCCTAGGAGATTAATGAGGTGAATTATTGTAACATAATTAAACTACAGTATATCTAATCTCTCACATACCCTTGTGGTTTACTGTTATTCAAGTATCACTTGAAGGTTAATTTCACTTAGCTGGTATATATTTGACTTTGGCAATACAGTTTATATCAAAATATGTTTTTAATTATATTTGAAAGTCATTAGGTAACAGCTCTGCCAAAATTATCACTGTAAGCTTTACTAGTGAAGGTAAGGACATAATAAACAGTAAAATCAGCAGACTCACATACAGTACACAACCTGAATATTCACATAAAAGCAAAAGTTAACATATGCTGCCACTTGGATGCTAATGGTGTCTGCTGAAGGTTAAGCCTTCTCTTCTGATTGTCCCCTCTGATACATGGCAATTATTGAATAAATCAAAGTTGAATGGCACAAGGATTTCATTAACATGAAAGATATAATTATATGTGCAAAGTTGCAAATCCAGTAATCCAAAATCTCCCCTAAAATGTTTTTGACTGAAGCCTTTTACTAGCACTTAATGAATTCCTCATTTCACAGTCAGAGGCCATTCAAATCAGTTAACTGGCTGTTTTCTGTGGTACTTTGGCAGGAAATCCTATTGTCTTGCCACATAAAAATTAGAAACCTACAGTAATATCTTTATAGCGCAAGATAAAACTATAGATTCATCAAAGCATGTCTTTCTTCCTCAGAGTAATAGATTAATTCATATACCTTCATTTTTTTTTAATCCCCAAACCCAACCTTCCACCTTGTCCAGCCACAAACTCAGCTTCATCTTAAATTGACTATTCCTCATGTATTCTCAGGCTGGATTTATTTAAAGGATAGATACTCTGTGTTATATTACAATTAAAAAGCTGCCGTATTTTTTTTTTTCTGTATTAGTTCCAGTCACAGACAGTTTTTTACATCAATGTTTTGCTTTCTCTTCAGTAACTCTAAGAAATTATCTTCTCTGTAACTCTCTTTAATTTCCTCTAAGCTATAGTGCTAAAGATTTGAATCTATTATTTTCTCTCTCTCATCCCTGTATAATTTGGACAAAACTAAAATTCTCTCCCAAAATTGTAGTTCAGCATAGAATCAAACCCAATCTGAGACCCTTTTAAAAAATTAAAATTCAACAGCATGTAATTTAATAATTATAATTTTAATCCAAAATACAGAACTTAAGGTAGTGGTTACAATTTTGAGTCCAGAGGTTAGCTCATTTCTGGACAGGATTCACAAATCTTTGATGTCCAGAAAACACAGCATTCTTGAACATTTAATCTAAGTTGTATTTTATTTTTAGAGATTTATGAGAAAATATTGGAACTGGGAAACTGCTCAATAACTTTCTTGGTAATTACTCAACATGGCTATGATTCTCTTAAATGACATCCCATTGTGTATTTCTAGAATAATTTCCACTTCTCTGTATGCTTTTCATGACAGATACCCCACGACTTGTTTGCTTTTCCTTTGTAATTAGTTAGAAGATGAATTTTTGTGTTAAGCATAATACATTCTTGATTTTCCCACTTACATGTATTCTCTGTGGTCACTTTCCAGTATTGCGGAATTACTTTAGGTGCCCATTCTGACTGTGTCTTAGAGTGCAGCATGTGAGCCATGAGTAAGACTATCAACCTGAATTATCCAGGTCATTCTGACATTGTTTGATCATTCTCCTCTGTTTTTGTTGCCTTAGAAATTGTGTGCCATCAGCAAATGTAATAATTTGGAACATAACCTTTCCAATGTCACAAGTCTAGAAAATAATCTAAACTTGTCAGCTGTAATGTTCCCAGCAGCTCCAGTTCTCTTCTCTGCACTCAGCAGCTGGCCTGTTTCTTTCTGATATGTGTCTTTGAATCTATTTGCATGTTTTGTCAGTTCTTCTCAAAACTACACTTGCCACCTTTTCAAACTGATATGCTTTGTGGCACAGGATCAAATGTTTTTTTGAATTCCAGATAAATTGTCCATTATGTTGCTTTTGTCTCCAGGTAGATAACACACTCAAAGAATTCCGGTCTGTCATGACCTCCTTTTTCTAAGTATTCAGCCTGCTATCATGGTCTTTTAAGTCATGCATTTCTAAATCTGGTTTAATAATTTTCTGTCTTCTGCATAACTGAGTGCAGGATAAGAAGCTTGGTCTTTCTAGTGTCTTGGAACCTTTTAAAGTAAAAAGAATTACATTAACTGCTACTCCAGTTCTCTTTATACTCCCTTCCTTACTTAGTAAGTTATCACAAATCCTGCTGAGGGCTTTCCTTTTCCCCTTACCACTTTTTGACATATTTCTTGGTTGTAATTCATCTAGGCCTGGAGCTTTGTCAATGTTTAATAGTTATAATTGCCTAATTAAGGTATCAGCTCTGGTAGACCAGAGGCCTTCTTTCTCCACTGTGTTTCCAGTTTTCAGGAGTGTGTTCGTTACTTCTGTCAGATTCTCTCTTCCTTTGTGTATTCAGTACAAACTGTCTATAAAGATATGAGTAATCTGTCTCTTTATTTTTAAAATAGCTTCGCTTGAAGATGTTTGCCTCTGTCATTCCTGTCAGACTACAAGTGGATGAACAAAAAAACCCCAAAGTCACACACAAAAATTGATATTAACATGGAACAGTTGAAAGCTCAGTCATTTTCTTTGCTTTTCTGGGAAAAACATAAACTGTGTAATAAAGGCAGATGCATACTTGAGGGATGAAACTGTACACTTGGGGACTGAGTGTACCCTGTGGTGGTAAGAAGGGTGAGAGATAATTTATGTTAATTGGCAATAAATGAAGTCAAATTCTGCAAGGTGAGTGTGTTTTGCCTGCAACAGTAACTGGTGAGTAATTTCCCCGTCTTTATTTCGACCCGTGAGTTTTCTTGCTCTTGCCTTCCAATTTTCTCCCCTGTAACGCAGGGCGACAGAGGATTGACTGAACAGCTGGGTGGGTGCTTGGCTGCCAGCTGGGGCCAACCCACCACAATTATTTATCTCAAAGTATTAAACAGCAGGCGACTGAAAGTAAATGTATCGGGGGTACTCTGTGGACCGTGTATTGCTTGGCTTTCAATTCATATGGGAAGCTGCAGTTCTGTGTTATTGAATTCATAGATAGCTAAGCAGTTCAGTTTTGTGATGTGCGTTCCTTATCCAACATCAGGTATCCATCTCTTGGTTAAAAAGGGAACTGGCTAACGTGCTTGTTTCCAGGTGCAGCCAGCCTGGGAAGTGTAGCTTTAGAGTTTTTGCATGTTAAATGCATTGTCAGCCATTTAAAACGTTGACATGAATACTATATTTACACAGTGTCTCCTGTTCTTCTTGAATCTTGCAGAATTTTTCAAACTTGACTGCACAAAAATGAGCTAAACTGTTATTTTAAAAACTGTTTTAAACTGAGCTATTTCAGCTCAGGATGGTGTTTGTCCTTTTGAGTACCTTTGCAGTTTACTAGAGGATTAAAACAGTTTCCTTCTTACGGAGGTTAGAAAGAAGACTTCCTCAGTGGGCACAATAGTCTGTAATTAAGCACTTGGGGGGGTGTATCCAAAAGGCAGTATTTGCAGAGTTCCCTGAAAGCATCTGACAGCCAGTAGCAGAAGCAGGAGAGTGAACTGCTGATCTGTTCCACTATGACTTTTTTTTTTTAATATCTATAAATCTTGTATTTGGCTTCAATTTAGCTTAAAACCTTTTCCTGTAAATATCGTAATGTTTACTTGCAGAGAAGATAGTTGAAATCCCATAGAGGATTTGTGCTATCTTTCTTCTTTTGCCCCTTTCACCATCTAGGGCCCTTATACAGATGCCTATGTTTCCTCTGTAGATGGAAAAAATGTCATTGAGTCATATGTTAGTTCATACATAAGACTTTGGTCTGTGATGCTGTGGCACCTCCTGCGTGGAACTGATGGTGATAAATTGTGGCAAAATGACCTTTACATTACTTAGTCCTGGAAATTGTCAAAGTATTATATTAACAGTTTCTAGCCTATACAGTGGCTTTACAAAGCAGAGTAGTGGATCAGGCAGCGTTTCAGAGTGTTATATTCGTAAAATTTTTGCAACAGTGCTGTTTTCTAGCACTGGATTTTTTAGGTAATGCTAGGGAAATACATTTTTTCTGAAACAGGGACACAGACTGCATTAACACCACTTATAAATAATACAAAGAGAATAAAACTTAGTGGCATGAAATGCAATGCAATTTGAGGCCAACAAAATTTTCAGGTACAAACTAGGATCTCATAAATTAAAATGACAGAAGGGGAGGGGCCTGATTTCACCAGAACAGTCTTTTCTGGACAGAAGTCAGCTGAGACTGGAAATACATGGAGAAGCGCTTTCTATCTTTCTAGTAGGAATAGTGGGCACAACCAAAACAAATGGTAAAATGGAGATCCACTGGACCTGGTTATGGGAGGCAACTGCTGGTAAAGGCAGCGAGATTAAGGAGTAAGGTACTGTAGTAACTTAGGTATTAGAGCATCCTTGGAGTCTTCAGTGGCAATATTAATGTGCTTGCATATAATCGCATACCTAAGATGGATATACGAGATCTCAGTAAAGTCAGCAGTATTTGCACAGGGGCAGAGATTTTATTGCCAGGCTGGGACCTCTCTTTAGAGCTGAAGGACTGGGTGAGAGCAGTGCAAGAGGAGGCAGGGCAGGAGGATGAGGCTTATGGCAACTGTCATAGGGCAGGTACATGGCGGGATGGTTCTAGATTACATCTAACTTGTGTCGATTCATTTCTTGTGAGGAGTTGAATGAATAACAATACTTGAGGCATGATTTACTAATGTTGCTAAGAAAGAAAAAAAGGTTTCTACTTCTATCTTCACATTCATTCCCCTGTTTCAGGAAACTTGTAGTTTTATGAAGTCGACAATGGTTACAGTAGGCAAGAAGCAGGAGCAAGGATTTTAGCTCAGTCACACCTACCTTATTCTCAATATTTTAAAAAGGCTATATCAGTTTTGCACCATACAGATAGATCTGGAATCAGGGCTTTTCATGTGAAAGATGTCTTATGGCTGGAAAGCAAGAATAATAGCTAACTAGATAGAAAAGTATGGCAGAGCCACTTTTCAGACACTGCCTCTTCACTTTCCTTTCAGGTTTCTCAAAACATAGCTACCAAGTAGCGTAAGTGGATGTAGCATCTCTGTTTTTCAATGCCACAATAGTTAATGATAGTATCTGTAAGTGTTTCAGAGGAAAAATGCTTATATGGGTTACTTAAGAAACACTTAAAATAATAGTCTTTAAAAATATTCTAAAGCGAGTACTGCATTTTTAAAGAAATACATCTTGCCCCTTAGAACAAAAAAATAATATACTGGTCTCATCAGACACAGATATTTTTCCTTTTTTCTACATTTGTTAGATAATCAACATTCCTGTTTGCTATTTATCTGCTTCTTAAATTTTAACAAGTAATTCTGCTTATAATTGTGGCACTTCATGATTTTGTAAAAATTGGCACCTGCTGTGTGTAGGATAATAGCACAATTCAACATGCACT
Organism: Pandion haliaetus; assembly: GCA_013401275.1. Taxonomy (NCBI): domain Eukaryota; kingdom Metazoa; phylum Chordata; class Aves; order Accipitriformes; family Pandionidae; genus Pandion; species Pandion haliaetus. Next base: position 39,809 of record VYZV01016315.1, read on the forward strand.
GTAGGAAGAACTGATTTTCTGCTCATTTTATCTGGAAATGTCTGAATTATAAGTGGAGTTGCCCTCCTGTTAAAATTCAAAATTACTCTAGATGTAGATAATGGGAGTAGAGTTTTTTACTTGAGTAACAAGAAGAAAACCCAAAATAGATGTGATTTTCTTTGTCATGAACGCAGAGAAGAAAGTACAAAAATTAATTTGAAAAAGGGTTGGTTCTGTGATGCCAGTTGGTTAGAATGAAGTTGGTGTAAGGTCTCTGAGTAAATGTAAATGGCCGCTTTTGAGCTATGATGAAATTTGCCCTTTGGAGGAAAGAAAGGAAACATGTGGCACTTATTCTGGTTAGTAAATCAATGAAACTTTGGTAATTCTGTATGCACACAATGCATCATAATTCCTTCTTCCTAAAATGAAGGCTAGATCCCAAGTTTCTTGATCCAACGTTTAGCAGGGCTCTTGCAGGCCAGGAGCAGAAAGGATAAGAGTTATTTCTGTGGTTCTTGAGGTCGACATCTGTGGTGGGCAGACAGATATACTCTGTTAAACCTCTGTTCTGCATTTTCATTGTAAGCTTAGGGCTTTAGAATAGTAGCATGGACAGAGTAAGGCTGTCTGCTTTCTCCAAGAGCCAAAATTTTGTCATCCCTTGTGGGGCATCTGGTGGACCCATAGAGTTGCAAATTGCAGTTGACTGATGAAGACAGAGAACTTGGAGAGAGCAACGAGGGGGGATCCTCCCCCTTCCTTTTGCTCTGTGAAAAAAGAGCAAAGGAAGGCTGTTCTCTGCCATTTTTCTGCGGGGCAATTTGAGAACCCAGGACTATGGCCAATAGCTGGAGCAGAGCCTCAGCAGGCAGTTAAGCCTGAGGAAAAGGGATTTCCTTACCCGGGCTGCTTCAGGGCTTTTTTACAGATGCTTGTGGCCCATGAGCTGGAATCCTTCCTCATGCCAGAGGCATTGGCAGTATGGTGAAAATGCGTAGCACTGGACTCAAGGCTTAGTGTATGCTACAGAAGAGAAAAACTCTGTGGTGGAGTTTGCAGCCCCGTCGTTGGGAGAGCAGAGGTTTTGCATTGCCAAGAAGCGCTCAGGAGGAAGAAGAAAAGGAAACAGATTTCCCAGTAAGTGTTAAAATGAACAAAATCACAGCAACTTTAGTTGTTGCGTATTTACTGTTTATCTGCTTGAGACCCAGGCAAATTAGCAGCAGCCATCTCATTTTTGTTTCTTGCAGATTATTCTCCTGTGACTTTTAATTAAAACTTCCCTTAGGCACAGAGGAACCATTGGTGATCTTTTTTTTTTCTGGACTGTCTCAGCTTTAATTACCTTTTAGGATTTGAAATAAGCCTTATGTTTCCACCAGATCATGTTTACTACGGAAGGAAGTGGCAAAGAGATCAGCAGGGATATTTACTATAAAATCAAAATTTCACATAAAATGTATTTTACGTGTAGTCAAATAAACATTCCCTTCCCCTTCCTGAAGAACCCTATGGCCAGGTTTAATAGTATTTCATATATTTTGAACTGAGTAACTTGGGTCGAATCTCCCATTCCTGCACTATTCAATTTTTACTGGGAATATGATTACATTGAAATGAGACTCCATCAGAGAAATAAGATACTGGATGGGCAGCAGACCAAGGCGAATTTCAGAGCAGTTTGCATAAATGTTTTTCCAACCATAATAGCAGCTTCAGAACTTGAGCAAAAGAGCTAACCTGTCAGATTGCAATTTCTATTCGTTGTTGCTTGAAACACCTTGTTTGCCAGAGAATCATCAGGTTTGTTTCATGTTTACCTGCAAATAAATCTGATATAAAAAGAGCTCAAATGGGTATAATGTCATTCCAACTGGAGGGAGGGAAGGTTTTTAGCCACTAATAGGTATGTATATATAGGTCACAATGTATTCATACACTATTTAGGCATCTTGATGCCAGCAGAAAGTGTCACCAATGTTAGCTAATGTGATAAGCTTCCCAGGACACACCATCAGTGGAGCAGGCATACAGTGTGGGCTGGAGCGTGTAGCATGAGCTGAATAAGATACTCCTAGTAATTTTCTGTTGTTGACTAGAGTAGTGCTGGCAGGGCTGTTAAAAACAAATTGCAGTAGGCCTCAGAATAGGGATAAACGTGTAATGCTCAGAAGAAGAAACGTTTTTGAAAATCATCTTTCAGCTAAGGAGAACCTCTTTATGCTGTCCGTAGCAATGAGTTCCTTTGCATATACTGCTTTTCTGCACATTCAACTGCAGTTGGATATGTACTGCTGAAGAGCTAGGTCACGGTCAAAGTATATTATATTTATGGTTTTAGTGCATGTATATATATATACATGCACTAAAATTATTTTTATCTGTATACATGTATTTCAAACACAATCCAGGTTTACCCCAGCTCATCAGTATGTACTATGCAGCTGAAGATGCTCTTTCTCATTTTAGTTTTTTGCATAGAACTGAAGAAGTCTGAGGGGAATGAGTTCTTCCAGTACCTTCTGAATTAATGATATTTTTGTAGCTGTTGTTAATCAGATGACAATGTTGCTGTTGACCTCAGTCCAGTGATCTTTTTGAATATTATTGAATGTCTGTTTGGCTGCCTGGCATGCATTTCAGACAAACAGGAAATAAGGTTAAAAAAAAAAAAAAGCTTTTCATTCACTTATTTCTGAGCAGAACGTGTTTTCCCCAAATCCCCAAATAATAGGCTTAGATAGGTCTTGCTTTTTAGGTATTTTAGCTATTGATGAAGTGCACAGGCAAATCATACTTCTGTACTCAAAAATGGAATTGAAGTTATCCTTTTCTGCTTCTATATAATGGGTATTCCTTCACACATTGTTTTTTTGCAGATGAATATTTTGTGCATTTGATTTAGAGTCTGCATTAGAGCTATTTATTATAAAAAAAAAGTGAAAGAAGAGAAAGAAGTACTTTTTAAATGAATAGTATAAAGTTAAGTGGTGTGCTCCTGTTTACCCCTTCTAACAATGGAAGCAAAGGACATTCATCAAGAAGAAAGGCCATAATTAATTAAGACAAATACTATGCAATGCATAATTAACATGTTACTGCTTGTCAGAAGACTAATGCCAATAAAATAGTAATATTCACAAAAGGATTTGACATTTATGGGGATAATAAGATATTGACAGTTACATTACAGATTTTTAAAAACTCTTTTTTAAAAGAAACTCTCTTGCTTAAAAAAATATACCAACTATCCTTAGGAAGAGACATCGCCTACTGGCAACCTGTTCCATAATAATTCAGTGAGATTTAGGCAGTTAAATACCTTATAAAAGGATCTGGCATTAAGTTACTGAGAACTCTCATTGTATTCTGTATAGAAAATACCATGTTACAGTTTCTTTCATTGTAATTAATGAACTGCTTAAATTCATATAAATGATCTCTGCATTCGAATATATGGTCACTGGATTATAAAGAATTAGGTATCAGCTCAGTTCTGACCAATATTGTTCCCTCTATCCCATTTCCTTCTTTACTGGTGTGTACACATCTCACTACACATTTTGATTAGGAAACCTCTATGTGGTGCTATTAGGATTCTGTGATTAGCCATGAGACACAACATAGTGTGATCCCCACGTTATTTTATTCATGCCAGACAAAATGTAGGCATATCAGTCATAAATTTTTATATAGTCTGCAGAAAAGCTTGAAGAATAAAGCTACATTTTCTTTTTATTTTTTTTATTGCATTACTGGTTGCTTAAAGGAAAAACATCATATGAAAATCACATTTCTGTCAGAAAATCTTGGACTTGTTATTTCTACAAATAAGATTAATGAAACTGAAAGCAGCCATCTTGCACTTATTAGTGCTACAAATAACCTTAAGACTGACTGATGACAATGAAAGGAGCTGGTCAGTACGAAAAAGCTTTTTCTTCCTATTTTTTCCTCATTTTGGTTAGACTGCGCAACTGACGGTACTTTCTGTAGCATTTCTCTATATTAAAGGAGAAACTCACAGAAAAGGCTTTTAAGAATATCCACAGGTGAACAGATGGAAACCCTTGTGTCTTTCTGTACCACTGTTTCAAGGGAATTCTATGACGGAATTTTCTAACTAACTGTTCTTCTTTGATACATCAAGATAAATGGTCAACTATTTTTAAGAGTTTACCCTTAAAGGTTCTAATAGGAGCTACGGGCCATCTTGAAAATCTGTGCTGTAATAATTTGAAGGAATCAGTGTCAGAAAATTGATTTGCTTGAAAGCAGTTTATTTCAGTTCGAATATTTTGAAATTGTGCTCGTTACCTAAGGTAGCGTGCCTGAAGCAAGATGATCCTGTTACCATGGTTTCAGGCTGAGATTTGGGTTACTATGGTGTCAGCCTTTACTTCTTGCTGTGCGGGAAGGTATTATGTGACCTGGGCAAGGTCATGTAGACTTAAATCTTCAAAGAGGCTAAGCTGGAGCAACAAAAATTAGTCACTGCAGTGAAGGTCTTTTATGCACCTGCTGCCTAAAGGAGAGACTCAAGCCTGAGGTGCACTTTCTGATAAAGTACCAGGCATTCGATTCCTATCTAGAGAAGTTAGTGTTCTCATCTGAGAGATGGGGCCTGGCAGTTTATTGCAAATCACAGGCCTTTTTTGTCCAACTCGTATTAGTATCTAGGTACCAGGAAGCATGTTCCTCTTTTCAAAAGCTGTGGTGATTACATCTTCTCCTGGAGGTGGGCATCAAAACTGAAGTCCCTCTTTTCATTTGAAATGGGATGCTCACAGAGAGATCAAATTGTATTCAGTACTTTAGCAACATTTTTGAGGATGTGCATGAGGAGGCATGAGAACTGCATGTGTGGCTGTAAGAAGGTGATAGGGGAGGCCTGAGGAACACCTTCGGTCTGTGGAGGAGAGCCCCAGCCGAATTAGGACAGGCAGGGGGACAGTAAGCGAGAGACACCCGTGGGGTCTGCAGAGAGGAAGGCTGGAGCTGCAGTCCCTGTTCCAGAGGCTGCGTGTGGATTTTATACCCAACAACAGTCAGTGGGTTGAATCCATAAACAGTCTTTGGAGGAAGAGCTATTATCATGAAGATTGAAACGTGTTTTGACACTTGTGGTTTCACCCCAGCCGGCAACTCAGCCCCACGCAGCTGCTCACTCACTGTCCTTCCTGTGTGATGGGGGAGAGAATCAGAAGGGTAAAAGTGAGAAAACTCGTGGGCTGAGGTAAAGACAGTGTCATAGGTAAAGCAAAAGCTGTGCAAGCAAGCAAAGCAAAACAAGGAATCCATTCACTACTTCCCTTGGGCAGGCAGGTGTTCAGCCATCTCCAGGAAAGCAGGGCTCCGTCACATGTAACAGTGACTTGGGAAGACAAATGCCATCACTCTGAACTTTCTCCCCCCCTTCCTTCTTCCTTCTTCCTTCCCCAACTTTATATATTGGGCATGACATCATGTGGTCTGGCATATCCCTTGGGTCAGTTGGGGTCAGCTGTCCCAGCTGTGTCCCCTCCCGACTTCTTGTGCCCCCCCAGCCTACTCGCTGGTGGGGTGAGGTGAGAAGCAGAAAAGGCCTTGGCTCTGTGTAAGCCCTGCTCAGCAGTAATGGAAACATCCCTGTGCTGTCAACACTGTTTTGAGCACAAATTCAAAACATAGCCCCGTACTAGCTGCTATGCAGAAAATTAACTCTATCCCAGCCAAAACCAGCACAACACTTTGTTTTATAGCACCTTGTATCTTGATTAGATTCCAGTTAGTTTCAAGGGCTGGCCCACTGACGTGGTGGGGTCTAGCTGAGGGGCTTGAACTGTGAACAGGTACCACAGTTGCGGGGATCGGGCCATGGCGAGCTAGAAAGTCCCTCTGAACATTTTTCTGAGAGAAAGCAGTGACGTACATAGGAAACCTAGATTGTGGATCAAAACAGGAGTTAGGTTTGGGATAGAGCACAATCTGTTTGGCACCAAGAAAAAAACCAAACGCGATGCACAACTGTTCTCCAGGCCCAGAGAACCTTACATCAAAAATTTAGATAGTAACAGGTTTTTTTCATTATTTGGTTAATTGATTAGTTATTGGTTTTTTTATTTCTATGTATGTTTGGGTTTGTTTTTTCCTTTAGGTAGGGCTTTTAAGTTTGCATCCTGAGTTTTAAGTATGTAAATTCCCTTTAAGTTTTATTCTAGGTTCTTAAATCCTATTGCAGTTTTTGCCTTTTGATTTAGGTTTCCTATCTGTAATCTGGAAATACAGTTACATCAGAGGGCTGCTACAATGACGATATCACAGGATTTTGATGCTATGGTAATAGATGCAGACTTAGTATCGTATCTCTTGATTGCACCCAGAGTAGCAACAGTTTATCTATTTCATCACAGTGAAGCAGTTCTTCCCTCCTGAGTCTACAGTTCTTCTAAGTGTTATTCCAAAGTAATAACATTATCTCTCCAGCTTATATCTGGAGGGGAATTATGTGAAGTAGCAGTATAGTATAATTATTTCAGTGAAAAGCTGTAACCCTGACCAAAAAAAAAAAAAAAAAGTATGGTTTTATACACATGCAAACACATACAATAATCGGATACACAACAGTGATTTTAATTATTATAAATCAATCTGAATGGCAATGATCTGAATGTCACTTTGAAATGCATTAAGTACTTCACTCCTGAATGAAATCGTGTTACTTGGAAGGAAACAAATTTGTAATATTCCTGGTTACTATTGCTTGTACAAAACAAATGTTTTCTTTCAGACATGCACTTTCCATTCTCCCCAGTTTTCTCATGGCTGTTAGGATACATCTGTCCTTTAGCCTCATCCTGGGTATTATCTTTCAAAGTAGGGAAAAGAGATTAAAGAATCAAGGAAAGTGCCATGTTGGAAATGGACTGCTCCTTAATGCTTTGTTTCTCAGTAATACAGTAGGCAAGGATATGATCTTGCCATAGTATTGATCATATTCTTACTCAAGAAGAGGACATGTGTAGGAGGATTCATTGGTTTCAGTCTTGCCTTTCTACTTCCTTTTTTTTTTTTCCTTCCACTTTACTCTGCTTTTTTGTTTCTGTGTACTAACCTCATCCATTATGTCAGCTTGATGTGTTCCTTTTGCATTTTTGATTTTGTGATAGCCTGAAAATCCTTCTCTGGAAAAGGAAGTGCAGTATCTGGAGTAAGTATAGCACTGATCAATATCTGAGCTGGATTATTTTGTTCTGTTGGCACTTATTGGATGGAATCAAACCCTTGATTTACTTAAGGGTCTACCAAAGTGAAGGCTGCCCAGAGAACTTGGTGGTGAGCACTGTTTTGTCTGGGCTGTGTTTGAGAAGGCTCTTTCAAAGGCTCCACTGGCAGCAGGGTTTAGGCTTAGAGGTGGGGACAGAGTTGAGAAGCAGCTGTGCGAATATGAATTTTACTTTCTCTCTAAGAAAGGAAGATTATTTCCTGAGAAATCAGAAGAATCTGTTGCTTTGTTAAATGGAAATCTTCATTGTTCTGTTTTGTTATTATGCTTAAATTTAGGATTTGTCAGAGATTTAGAGAGAAGAAAATCAATGACAGATTTAAATGTGCAATGAATCAAACCCAGTTATGATTCCTAGACTACATAATGATTGTTGTTTTATTCTTCTCATGGTCATTGTTATCTAAAGAGTAATCAGGAATAAAAAAGGCACATACATAAAATGTCAATTTTAGTCCTTTTTTTTTAAGTAAAATTTTAAAAAGTTACTTTTTTAAAAATCTGATTTATTTAAAAAACAAACTTGCAAGTTGAAAGAACAGAAAATGTGGCTGACTGGATTTCAGCTTTAGGAACCTCAATGAAGGATTGGTGCTTATCTTCAGGTAGGTTATTTTACAGTGGCACTTAGCAAACTGACAAGAGTACACCACTGACTGTAAAGACAGACCAGAAAACTGATGTCTTGGAATTTAAGTATACAATTTTACAGTCATTTAATCATTAAGATATACTGGCACAAAACAAATTGGAGTCCAAGTAGGAGGGATCCTAAATGTGCTGGTAATTTCTGCAAGTCGACCTCAAACTCTCTCTTGTGTAAGCAAGTCAAGGGGCACCATCTGTAGCTTGCCTTTGAAGCTGTTAATGGGTCATGTATAGCTTAGTATTGAATACCAAGCTATTATTTGTGGAAGAAAAATAGAAACTTTAAATGCCCACACTTTAAACTGAAATATTCCACGCTTGATGGGTTTTATGACAGTTAAACATAAAAGCAACATCTTGCTCATTTTCAGATAAACAGGCATATGATTAAACTAATATAACTCTCAGTCTAAATTGTGTTACAAACATAAGTCCTAGGTAAGATATGTTTAAGTGTCTACTTCTGTAGTTTGCTAATCATATGGTCTTGGCTATAAATATTTCAGCTGGAAGATGATTTTTTTTTTTTTTTCGGACTAGATGCTTAGCAAACAGATTTTGGTAGAATCCTCTAGTTGGTTTTTTTGGGGGTGTTTAGGGTTTGGGGGTTTTTTGTGAGTAAAGAATTAAAATTAAGAAAGAAGGATTGATAGTGCCCTTGTAAAACTGAAAAGGTACTTCAAAGAGCAGTTTTGCAACTGTGTTGTCCTATCTGGCAAGCAATTTTGAAAGGCTCGTATTCTAAACAAAGCTGACTTTATTATCCTGAGTTTTGAGGTTTTAGATTATATAATTCAATCACATTGCTAGAAGGATCTTTTTGATAACTTCAATGAGTCAGTAACTTATAAATGATCTCTGTTTTCACAGAAAGGAATGCGTCATTCTTCCTTCAGTTCATTGTCACCACGGGGTTTTGAACAAGCACTGTGTAACTTGGGAAGTCATCAGAAACGTATGAATTACCAAGAACCTCAAAGATTTCAATAACTCTGAAGAATCAAGTTATTAACTAACCTCTGATTAAGGGAAAAAGTAAACTTTTTCAATAATTTGGCTTAACCAGTAAAAGCCTACTGAAGTGTTCTGCCTTGAAAGCAGCAGTTACCAGAAACTATCAGAGGTACAGCATGAGATCAGATGGGTTGTTCTTTTAGAAACAGACTTTTATGAGAGGAGTCCTGTGTCCCCTTGTTTGAATCCAGGACAAGACATTTGCTCCCAGACACGATACAGAAACCCATCTGAGTGGGTTTGCAGACTCAAGTTAGAACAGGGCTGTGTACCACATTGTTGTATATATTGCAGTGGGGAAATTTGAGATGCACGTGTACAATAATTACAGATATATTAGTATGCTGGTCAGCTGGTAAGAAATAACTAAAACCTGCAGGTCTTATTTTCATTTAATTGTGTTTTAGTTTGTGTTTTGTCTTTGATATCAGTTTTACCACATAGTATTGTGCAGTGAGTAGGTGTACAGTATTGTAGTTCTGCCAGAAGCATCTCCACAGTCAAAAAAAAGGATAAATGATGTTTCAGTATGTCCCACTGGGGCTGTCTCTAACTTTCCGGCTGATCTAGGCAGATGTAAGTGCTTTAAGTAATCCCAGTGTGTGGTTTCAATCATACCTCTCTCCTTTTACTGTTTTTTTTATCGCTGATTTTTTTCTACTTTCTTGTCTTCCTTTAAAACACATTACTGTGTTTCCTCTTTTACTGCTTAATTTTTATTGTATATGCCTATCTACTGCTTAGTCTGTTTTGTGGCTTGTGTCATTCTTCACTTTACTGCAGTAACACTTATTAGGCCATTGTACTAAGAACCAAATGCCATAGCCCAGAACGAAGACAACTTGTTGAGGGATCTAGAAATCTGTCATCATTCATGTCTATTTAGATTGAGAGCTCTTTTATGAAAAGGATCTCTCATAAAACATGCTGCACTGGGCACAGCTGGGCTGCAATTCAGCTGAAGTGTATGGATCTATCATAGTGCATTTATTAAGATAAACCAGTGACCTCACACTTAATCTTTATTTCATGAATCTAAGTCCCATGGCTGCATTTTTTTACTTACTTTATATTTCCTGCATTACAGGTATACTTTTGAAGTGTCTTAACATTAAAAAACTCCCACACAGCAGGACTGAGAAGACTGTCATTAAAAACATTGTCACGCATTTAGTTATATACCAAATGATCATGATTTTCGCTACTCTGAAGCGAGAACTTACTGAAATTATTCACTTTGTGTGTGGTTTTTTTTCCAGGTGGAAACCCAAAAAAACGAGGAACAAAACTTTGTAGTTACTTCAGAGGAATATTGAGGGTGTGGGGGGACAGATACCATACTGCTAAAACCGATTGCTTATTAGAAGTCATGGAGGTGTGATTAATGTCACTTTTACTGCAATAAATGTGGCTTCTAACCTACTCAAAACATAGGTGAAATGAGTTTGTTCATGTAGCTGCACCTTCTGATATGGGTACCCCATGGGGTCACATGCAAATGTTTTAACAGCAGTGGTACGTTTCCCTTTTCTCCCTGGCTCAAAAGGTGTCATTGTCTTGTCTCATACAATAAGCACACATAAAGATAATGTGTAGGGGTGTGTAGGTGTCATGGTTTTGGTTCCAGACCAGCCGGTAACAAAGCACCACGCAGCCGCTTGCTCACTCCCCACCCCCTCCCCTGGCCACGGTGGGATGAGGAGAAAATCCAAAGGCAGGCTCGTGGGTCGAGACAAGGACTGGGAGGGATCACTCCCCACTGATGGTCACGGGCAAAAGACAGGCTCAACTTGTGGAAGAAACAAAATCCATTTCATTGACTACCAGTCAAATCAAAACAAGGCTATTAGGAAGGAAAACCCAACCTCAGAACCCCTTCCCCCCACCCCTCCCTCCTTCCCGGCTCAGCTCCACTCCCGGTTCTCTCTCCCTCCTCCCGCCGGCGGCACAGGGGAACAGGGGATGGAGGTTGGGGTCAGCTCCCCACACCTTGGCTCTGCCGCTCCATTCCTCAGGGGGAAGATTCCTCACTTGTTCCCTGCTCCACCGTGGCGTCCCTCCCACGGGAGACAGTCCTTCACCAACTTCTCCAACGTGG